>JAMPIV010001301.1:25000-112086 GCA_024509875.1 Oreohelix idahoensis | reverse complement strand
GCAGATATCGATACTAGAGATGGGCAAATCGACACACTCCGCTGTTTCGAGACATTCGGCAGTGATTTAAACTGTATCGACACACTGTTTCGACACAACGGCACTTTTGCCCGTGTCGGCGGGACAAGTCTCTAGCAATAGACAGTATACATGAAATCTATGGCATTTCGTGTGACCACAATTCAATATTTTTACACGTCTTCATTATGATGAAATAAAACGGAGATATGATGATAACTGCAGTATATGTGAAAATAATAAAAAAAACAACAATAATAATAACAGTAATAATAACACATGATATCAAACTAGAGTAAGCTAGTTTTGGTAGACAATGATTCAAATCCACACCGGGTACACAGATATCAGCAGAGCTAATAAAGTGTCCGTTACATTTATACGAACACACGGACACTTTCAACTTTAACTTACTTACTTAGTCGTTCCCCTTCTACCGTGAGGTGTAGAGGTTTGGAAGAGAGAGCGCCAGACCATTCTATCAGCTGTCTTCTTCCTGGCCTGGTTCCATTCTAGTCCTCGGTCCTTCAAAGATTGTCTAATGTTGTCCTCCCAGCGAACTCTGGGTCGTCCTGGAGGTCTGGATCCCTGGCTCTTTGTTTCCCATGCTTGTCGTGGTAGCCGATCTTCTCCCATTCTGCAGACATGGCCAAACCATCTTAGTTGGGACTGTTCTATTTGGGTCTGCAGCGGATGGGATTTCAGGCCTTGACGTATCGTCTGGTTGCGGACCATGTCTCTTCTTGTTACTTCAACCACTTTCCTCAGATACCTCATTTCTGAGGTTTGGATCTGGCTTTTGTGGGTTGTAGTCATTGCCCACGACTCGCATCCATATGTCAAAACTGGGACATAGGTGGAGCGGTATACAGCCATCTTCGTTTTCTTACCAACCTCTTTCTTGCTGAGGAATCCACGATTTATGGCCTGAAAAAGTCTCCCAGCCGCTGCTTTTCGAGTGGCCAACTCTTCTTTGATGCCTCCCTTTCGGTCTATAATAGCTCCGAGATATTTAAAGTGGTCGACCTGCTCCAGGACCTGTTCTCCCAACTTAATCTGATGTTTTCTTTCTTCTCGTGATATCACCATGGATTTTGTTTTAGAGCTGCTTATGACCATCCCTCTCTTCTCCAGCTCTTCCTTCCAGACTTGCAGGTTGGATTGGAGATGTGCCTCTGATTTAGCAATCAGGGCAACATCATCAGCAAATGCCAGCTCCGAAATATAGACCTGTCTCATCTTCCAGTACCCCACTGAATACTTTCTTGTTCTCTCCTTACATGCCTTGATGACATCGTCCATGAGGAGTATGAAAAGATAAGGTGACAGGATATATCACCTTGTCTTACACCAGTGGTGGTCCTGAACTCTTCTGACTTATGGTTTGCTGTCCTCACATAATTTCTGCAAGACTTGTAGAAGCTCTGTATAGCATGAATCAGAGGTGCTGGAATATTCTTCTTTGCCAAACAGTCCCAAAGTTTGCTCCAGGGGACTCTGTCAAACGCCTTTTCCAGATCTATGAAACAAAGATGGATCTCACTCTTATACTCAAGGGCCTTTTCACTCAGCTGTCTGAGTGTGAAGATTAGGTCTTGAGTACTTCGGTTTGCTCGGAATCCGCACTGGACCTCATCCAATTGTGGCTCAGCTAGGCGTCGGAGTCTCTGCTCTAGGATTCTAGAGTAGATTTTACCAGGGACACTGAGAAGGGATATGCCTCTATGATTTCCACATTGTCGATTGTCACCCTTTTTGAAAATTGGTGTTATGATGGCAATCTCCCAATCCTTTGGTATGGTCTTGTTGCACCATGCTGCCTGTAGGACCTTTAGGAGTAACAGGTCGCCTGATGCTCCCATGTACTTAACCATTTCTGGTGTTATACCATCATGCCCTGCTGCTTTGCCCATCTTGATTTTCTCTAGTGCTGCCCTCAGTTCTTCCATCTTTATGTCATCTTCACCATCATTGGTTTTCTCTTCTGTGCTAGTGGTTATCATTTCTGTTGCTTCACCATGCTCACCATCCAGGAGTTCTGAGAAATATTCTTTCCATCTTTCCATTACTTCCTTCGGGGCAGTAAGCAATTTGCCTTGCTTGTCCTTTATAAATTTGAGAGGGCATTGTTTTTCCTTCCTCATGTTCTTTAGGGTCTTATAGAACAATTTCTGGTTTTCTTGTGCATCTTTTTCTAGCTTTTCTCCAAATTCTTCCCAGGACTTCTGTTTTGCTGCTAGCACTTTGTTCTTTGCTTCTGTTCTGAGTATCACATATTCTCTATATTTTTCCATTTGTCCTGTTGTGTTTTTAGCTCCTAAGTATTGTTTCCATGCCATTTTCTTCTCTCTTATTTTCTCTTTGACTTCCTCTGTCCACCAAGGTGTCCTCTTTCTTTGGTTCCCAAGTCGGACTTCACCGCATGCTTCTGCAGCAGCTGTCTTTATGATATCCTTGAATTTATTCCAGAGGGTTTCCAAGTCATCAGGTCGTTCTTCTGTGTTGCTCACTGCTGTAGCAATAAGCCCCTGATATCTGGTCTTAATTTCTGGCTCTCTCAGCTTGTAGGTCCTAATGCTGATTTCTCCTGCTCGTTTACTTGGTTTCTTGCGTGATGTTGGGCAGTTCCTAGGCTGAGCAACTCTTTCAGTTGTTCGTTTGATTGTTAGCAGGTAGTGATCACTTCCAATCTCTGGCCCCCTCCAGACTCTTGCATCTCGGACATATCTGAATGAGCTTCTCCGAACAATGGCATAGTCGATCACTGACTTCTCATTCTTGGTTGGTTCACATCTAGTGTATGCATGTATGCGCTTATGGGGGAACTTTGTGTTTGTAATGATCAGATTCTGCTCACTGCAGAATCTAAGGAGTCGCTTTCCATTGTCATTGAGAGTATCTTCTCCATATCTTCCGATAACGCCACCCCATCTAGCATGGTCATTTCCAACTCTGGCATTAAAATCTCCGAGCATGATAACTTCATCTAGGCAGTCATCCACTGTCCTTTGAAGCAGCTCGAAGAATTCCTCCTTGACCTCTGCTCTCTCATCCTCATTTGGCCCATACACTATGACCAGGTTGACTATGGTTTCTCCTTCTTTTAGTTTTACAACCATAATGCGCTCCGAGACAAAGTTCCATCCCTTGATACTATCTTTTTGATTTTGGGGCCACAATGCAACCCACGCCCCCTTTAGCTCTTTCAGATATGGGTACACCACTGTAGAGCAACGTGTTGCCATCGAGATCCATGACTCCTTGTCCTTTTTTCTTCGTTTCTGTTATAGCCAGGATTTCTAGTTTTGCTTTCCTCATCTCTTCCACCAGCTCCTCTTCCTTCCCATTTATACTTCTTGTGTTCCAAGTTCCATAAGTCGTAGTCCGTAGTCCGTTCCAGTTCGTCGCCTTTAGAATCAGTCCGGTTTTCTCTCTTGTATTTCTCATAATCATAGTTTAAGACAAACAGGTGATTGGCCTGTTGTGCCTTTGCATGGTGGAGGGGCTGCCTCCTTACGGCCTCCATGCAGGCCGCCCTCCTCCTTTTTCATCCGGGCTTGGGACCGGCATGGGCGGAGTTTTCAACTTTAACATAGTGCCTAAAACATTGACAACTGCAGCACTGACACAATTTCCAGTGTCTATAACTTCTCAGCAAAAATAATATCACTTGTAAAATCAAGTTATCATAACACATCCCTGAAAAAATATGACATGTTTGATCTTCCATACTATCTATAAAGACTAATGTCCCGGACACTTGACTCAAATTTTAGAAAGGCCCACGGAAGGTGAGACAGTGTGCCTCTTTGCAAAACAGCGAGGCAGACAGGAACTGAAACTGTATCGAAACAAGAAGCAGTGTGTGTTTCGGATCTTTTGGACTCAGCGCTGTTTCGAAGCATTGTTTCGACACACACACACAGTAGCCATCTCTAAGCCTCTGATCCTACTTTTGACATTTATGAGTAGTATGCTGTAAAATTTAATTTTTAAGCCGTGCTTCTTGTAAGATTCGGAAAAGATCAAAGGAATTTACGGTTTTGAAGAATGCAGAATTGATATTGACTTAACAACAACATATTTGTAACGTCATGGATAATATATGACTACATGCAAAATATAAATTCATTACATCAGGTAGTTTTTTAGAAAAAAATTTTAAAAGTTGAACATCAATTGGTGAACGGACTATAGTAGTGGTTTCTTTGTCTTATTTTGTGACTTCGGTAAATTCAACATTGTTTGATGTAGTCACCGTCAGGGCGATAAATTTTTTATTGTGCCGTGTAGTCTATGTCAGACTGGTAATTGCTTTATTGTTTCAGTCGTGTAATATCTGTCATGACGGTAATTTCATTCGTGTAATGTCTGTCAGGATGATAATTTCATTGTTCTTATATGTAATCTCTGTCAGGATGATAATTTCATTGTTCTTGTATGTAATGTCTGTCAGGATGGTAATTTCATTGTTCTTTAATGTAATGTCTGTTGGGATGGTAATTTCATTGTTCTTTAATGTAATGTCTGTCAGGATGGTAATTTCATTGTTCTTTAATGTAATGTCTGTCAGGATGGTAATTTCATTGTTCTTGTATGTAATGTCTGTCAGGATGGTAATTTCATTGTTCTTTTATGTAATCTCTGTCAGGGCGGTAATTTCAATGTTCTTTTATGTAATCTCTGTCAGGATGGTAATTGCATTATTGTTTCAGGTAATAGCTATTAGGACGGTAATTGCATTATTGTTTCAGGTAATAGCTATTAGGATGGTAATTGCATTTTTTTTTTCATTTTAGGTAATCTCAGAACGATAAATTCATTATTGTTTCTGATAATTTCTGCCAAGACGGTAAATGTACTGTTTCATATACTCTCTGCCGGTAGATTCATTATTGTTTCAGGTAATTCCTATCCGAACGATGAATTCACTGTTGTTTCATGCAGTCTCATTGAGGAAGGTAAATTCACTGTTGTTTCAGGTAACCTTTGGCAGGACGGTAAATTCACTGTTGTTTCAGGTAACTTCTTGCAGGACGGTAAATTCACTATTGTACCAGGTGACCTCTGGCAGGACGGTAAATTCACTGTTGTTTCAGGTAACCTCTGGCAGGACGGTAAATTCACTGTTGTTTCAGGTAACCTTTGGCAGGACGGTAAATTCACTGTTGTTTCAGGTAACTTCTTGCAGGACGGTAAATTCACTATTGTACCAGGTGATCTCTGGCAGGACGGTAAATTCACTGTTGTTTCAGGTAACCTCGGGCAGGACGGTAAATTCACGGTTGTTTCAGGTAACCTCTTGTGGGACGGTAAATTAACTGTTTTCAGGTAACCTCTGTCAGGAAGGTAAATTCATTTTTGGTTCAGGTAATGTGTCAGGAAGGTAAATTAATTAATGGATCTAGGTATCTCCTGTCACGACCGTAAATGTATTGTAATTTTAGATCAGCTGTAACAATCCAAAATTGTGTCAGGTAATCAGGTCGGTAGTTAAACTGTTTTGGTACATCTTTGCCAGAGCAGTAAACATCAAGACTGCTGGCATCCCGTAAAATACTTTTCCACGAATACGGTAAACACACTATTGTATTAGGCCCATCGCCCTTCCAGATAACAAAGCATAGGCATAATACTCCCAACTAAAGTTTAGAAGAATGTACTGAGCTGAACAGATGTTAGGAGAATTCCGAACAGTTCAGAACAAAACAGCTGACACCACTAGCATATCAAATGGAAATGTTCATTTCTATCGCGGAGATGAGTTCGCTTTCTGTCTGGCCCAGTTTCCGGTAGTTGAATGTTGATGAGCGACAGAGCAGACGAGATGGAGAGAAGCCACCAATAGTCAGAGGTCTCAAATACTCCCGCGTGCAGGAACGCGCGCCCTGTGATTGATTACTTCGTGTGCTGTCCCGCTCGGTGAACTCGCGCGCTACTCTTCTTCTTGTTGCCGTCTGCTCACAGCCATTGTTGTACGAGAGGTGAGCCTACCAACGTTGTCAGGACCTTTGCTGGAAAGTCTTTGATTGAATAATAATACCTTTGTTCTTTTGTGAGAGTGTGGGATATTTAGCCTATTTTGTTGACTATCCAGGATATCGTACACGACGCGGTGAGCTTAGTTTGCTCGGGTACTATACCGTAACGTGTGGCTGGCGTGTTTGTTAAGTTCACGGTGTTTTACTGGTTAGAATGGCGGGGTTTCTGCCAATATGTGGTAGTGTTTCGTGCGCGTGCCTGTGAGGGTAAAAAAATGGGAGGGGGAAGGAAGGGGTCGAGCGAGCAGGTGAAAACAATTTCAGTCTGACGTGATGGGCCTAGGCGAGATTAAGTAACAGTTTATCGAACTTGTGTAATCTGCTAGCGGCTACACCGTTTTAAAGTGCGGATAAAAAGTGTTGTATCCTTGGCTGGAGTTGTTCACCGTTCCTAGTCAGGTCTGAGTTCCTTCTGTGATGTTCTATGCGAGAATGTTGGTTGGGTTAGCTTTATCAGCTTGCCGCCAACACGTAGGTTAAGATTAGTTCGTGTGAATGGATTGAATTTAAAGAACTCTGGTAATAAGGTACAAATGTATCTATCTGTCTGTCTGCCTGCCTGTGTGTCTGCCTGCCTGCCTGCCTAGCTCTTTGTCTTTCCGTTTTTATCTGTCTGTTTCCTTGTCTATTTATATGTCTGTCTCTGTCGCTCTTTGTGTGCCTGTCTATTTGTATGTGTGTGCGTGTGTCTGCCTATCTCTCTTAATGTGTCATCCTGTCTCGCTTTGTGTCAGTCTGGTTTTGTGTCTGTATCTGCCATTCTCTCTTTGATCTGTCAGCTTGTCTCTCTTTGTGTTTCTATTTTTGTATATGTCTCTGCCTTTCTCTGGGTGTGTCAGCCATCTTTCTGTCTCTTTGTTCCGTCTCTCATTCTCTCTCTCTCTCTCTCTCTCTCTCTCTCTCTCTCTGTGTACCGACCGACGCTTATCATTCGGTGTGTCTGTGATTCTGCCTTGCTGTGCCTAGAAGATGCAACATCCAACCCAGGTTGAGATGCTGACCTTACGATATCGAGTCTGTGCGTGTACTAGTTGGCTTTGTGTATCGGAGTTGTTTTGGCACACTTCCATGTTGTAGTCCTGGTTCGTATTCTCAAGATGGTGTAAGTTACGTTGGAAATTGTATTCATCTTCCGCTGTTTCAGAATTCATTTCGCCAACAGTGTAACCATTAGGTATTTTCGTTTTTGTATGTGTGTCATGGGTCGATTCACCCGTAGAGATTGAAAGAAAAAAAAAGACCAGGGAAGGGGTGTGTATCGGATATAGGTTAGTGTAGCTGTTGCTGTGTGAGAGTCATGTGTAGTGCTGTAAGAGTCAGGTGTGTTGCCGTGAGTCAGATGTGTTACCTTGAGTCAGGTATGTTGCTATGAGTGAGATGTGTTGTTAGGAGTCAGGTGTGTTGCTATGAGTCAGGTGTATTGATGGGAGAGTCAGGTATGTTGATGTGAGTCAAGTGTGTTGCTGAGAGGCATGTGTGCTAATGAGTCAGGTGTGTTGCTATGAGAGCCAGGTGTGCAGTTGAGAGAGTCAAGAGCGTTGTTTGGAGTCAGGATTGCTGCTGTGAAAGTCAAGAATGTTGCTTAGAGAGAGAAAGGCACGTGGGTTGTTTATGAGTCATGTAGGTTGCTGAAAAAAAGTCAAGTGTGCTGAGTTTGTGTTGCTGTCAGGTGTGTTGCTGTGAGATTCAAGTGTGCTGGTGAGAGTCAGATGCACTGCTGAGAGATTCACATGTGTTGTTTTGAGTCCAGAGTATGCTGATGAGTCAGATGTGTTGCTATCAGGTATGTTGCTAAGAGTCAGATATGGTGATGAGAGTCAGGTGTGTTTGCAGATAGACATGTGTTGTTTTGAGTCATGTGCGCTGCTGAGAGAGGCATGTGTGTTATTTTGAGTCAGGTGTGTTGCTGTGAGGGCCAGATATGTTGGTGAGAGAGCAGTGTGTTGTTTTGAGTCAGATGTTTGCTCTGTGAGTCAGGTGTATTGCTGAGAGTCTAGTGTGTTGCTTTAATTCAGACATGTTGCTGTGAGAGTCAGGTGTTTTACTGTGAGAGTGAAGTATGTAGCTATGAGTCAGGCGTGTTTCTGTGAGAGTCCAGTGTGTTGCTGTGTATAACGTGTGTTTTACTATCAGGTGTGTTACTGAGAGAGTCAACTGGTCTGATGTTATTTTGAGCCATATGTGTTGCTGTAAGATTCAGGTGTGCTGCTAAGAGATCCATCTGTGCTGCCAAGAGAGTCAAGTGTGTTGCTGTAAGATTCAGTTGTGCTGCTAAGAGATCCATCTGTGCTGCAAAGAGAGTCGAGTGTGTTGCTGTAAGATTCAGGTGTGCTGCTAAGAGATCCATCTGTGCTGCCAAGAGAGTCAAGTATGTTGCTGTAAGATTCAGGTGTGCTGCTAAGAGATCCATCTGTGCTGCAAAGAGAGTCGAGTGTGTTGCTGTAAGATTCAGGCATGCTGCTAAGAAAGCCATCTTTGCTGCCAAGAGAGTCAAGTGTGTTGCTGTAAGATTCAGGTGTGCCGCTAAGAGATCCATCTGTGCTGCAGTGAGAGTCGAGTGTGTTGCTGTAAGATTCAGGTGTGCTGCTAAGAGAGCCATCTGTGATGCCAAGAGAGTCAAGTGTGTTGCTGTAAGATTCTAGTGTGTTGCTGAGGATTCTAGTGTGTTGCTGTAAGATTTTAGTGTGTTGGTGTAAGATTCTAGTGTTGTGCTGTAAGATTCTAGTGTGTTGTTGTAAGATTCTAGTGTGTTGCTGTAAGATTCTAGTGTGTTGCTGTAAGATTTTAGTGTGTTGCTGTAAGATTCTAGTGTGTTGCTGTAAGATTCTAGTCTGTTGCTAAGGATTCTAGTGTGTTGCTGTAAGATTCTAGTGTGTTGCTGTAAGATTCTAGTGTGTTGCTGTAAGATTCTAGTGTGTTGCTGTAAGATTTTAGTGTGTTGCTGTAAGATTCAGGTGTACTGCTAAAAGAGCCATCTGTGCTGCTAAGAGAGTCAAGTGTGTTGTTGTAAGATTCAGGTGTGCTGCTAAGAGAGCCATCTGTGCTGCCAAGAGAGTCAAGTGTGTTGCTGTGCGATTTAGGTGTGCTGCTAAGAGAGCCATCTGTGCGACCAAGAGAGCCATGTGTGTTGCTGAGAGAAACTGCAGCTGCTCTTGTGAGAAACCTGTCCCAAAGCACTCAATGTCTCATACAGTGATGATTTTTGTAGGAATATTTTTGACATGATGAGGCTGCCAGCCTCAAGCACCACCTCACATCAGTGGCTTCGCATGACACACCTGAAGGTGCAGGCGTCCTCAAATTTCTTTGCCGACGCAGGAAACTACATACAGCTATTTGGTTTTTTTTTTTTTGTAATAGCTGTCAGCTTAATTATTATACATCTTTATGCTTGTTTGTTACAACTTTCTGGTTGACTTGACTTTGATCCACTGTCACTGAGTGTCAGCTCTTGGTGACAACTTTCTGGTTGATTTGACTTTGATCCACTGTCACTGAGCGTCAGCTCTTGGTGACAACTTTCTGGTTGACTTGACTTTGATCCACTGTCACTGAATGTCAGCTGTTGGTGACAACTTTCTGGTTGACTTGACTTGACTTTGATCCACTGTCACTGAGCGTCAGCTGTTGGTGACAACTTTCTGGTTGATTTGACTTTGATCCACTGTCACTGAGTGTCAGCTCTTGGTGACAACTTTCTGGTTGACTTGACTTGACTTTGATCCACTGTCACTGAGTGTCAGCTCTTGGTGACAACTTTCTGGTTGACTTGACTTGACTTTGATCCACTGTCACTGAGTGTCAGCTCTTGGGACAAATTTTTGGTTGACTTGACTTTGATCCACTGTCACTGAGTGTCAGCTGTTGGTGACAACTTTCTGGTTGACTTGACTTTGATCCACTGTCACTGAGTGTCAGCTCTTGGTGACAGCTTTCTAGTTTATACAAGGTGTCTAAAAAGTCCTTGTCCAGTGTGAATTTTTAATGACTTCACTTCTACATAAGATATATACAATCTGTAAAATGCAACAGAAAGTGAATTTATTCTTCTTGTGTCTCAAAGGAGCACAGGCCTTTGTTGAGGGGGGGGGGGGGGGGGGTTGGTATTGGTCTTTGCTTGCACCTTGTTAGTACAGTAGAACTCCATTTATCCGAACCCCAATTATCCGAACATCCAATTATCCGAACACTTTTTCCAGAAAAAAAAAAAAAATCAGATGTCACAGTCACGTTAGACTAAAATTCTGAATCTTTTGATGCGGCAAACTTCAAATGTGTGCGAACAATTTGTAGAGAATGGGATGGCTAATGGTCGGTCACTTACGTACAGAAAGTCAGTTAGATCATAAAGTCAGTTAATATCTGGTTTACCAATCCAGTGTACGTGTGGGTTCTAGGTAGAACACTGGCTAAAGAGATAGTTCAACTTAAAATAATTGTGTCTGCTACTACAGCAGAATAATTTTGGTGTACAAGTATTTCTCTGTGCGATATGGCATCTTCCAGTAGGCCTAAAGCATATAAAAGGAACCGCAATGTTTTGTCAATTGAAACGAAAACAGAAATTATCAAGAGACTAGGACAAGGTGAAACTGTGTCTTCACTTGCGAGGGTTTTCAATGTTGGGAAAGCTACCGTCTCTGACATCAAAAGTAACAAGGATAAAATTATGAGTTTTGCATCAAAATTTGATAGTGAAAATAGGTCGAAGAAACGTAAAACCATGAGAAATGCGAAAGATGTGAAATTGGAAGAGGCTTTGTATATATGGTTTGTGCAAAGAAGAAGCAAAGGGGAACCTATCTCTGGTTCTCTGTTGTGTGAAAAGGCACTTCAGTTCAACAATCAACTTGACGGTCCTCCTGACTTTAAGGCTAGCCAGGGATGGTTAAGAAACTTTAAATCTCGTCATGGCATACGAGAATTGGAGATTCAAGGGGAATCTTTATCTAGCGATGCAACTGCCGCTAAAAATTTTAAAGAAACATTCTTGGCTTTTTTGGAAGAAGAAGGTTATTCACTCGATGATGTGTATAATGCCGATGAGACTGGCTTATACTGGAAATCATTGCCTCAAAAATCACTTGCATCTCAGCGCGAAGCAGCTGCCCCTGGGTTTAAAAAGTGCAAAGAGAGAGTAACAATTTTGGTAGCCGCGAATGCCAGTGGAAGTCATCGTTTACCGGTGCTAATGATCGGCAAAGCCAAAAAACCACGTTGTTTAAAGAATGTGACATGTCTCCCATTGTGTTACAAAGCACAGAAGAGTGCTTGGATGAATAGTGAAATATTTCTTGATTGGTATACAAATCAGTTCATCCCAAATGTGAAGAGGTTGAGAGAACAAGAAAAGAAAACTGGAAAAGTAATTCTTCTACTGGACAATGCACCATCTCATCCAGAGACGGATACATTGAATGCAGTTGATGCAAATTTTAAAGTAATTTTAATGCCTCCCACTGTAACAGCACTGATTCAACCAATGGATCAGGGTGTTATAGCAAAGCTTAAAAAGATGTACAAGAAGGAAGTCCTGCGTCATTTATTGTTGGCTGAAGATGAAGAAAGTGTGGTGGCGTTTTCCAAAAAGCTTAATCTCAAAGACTGCTGCTATATGTTAGCTGATGCTTGGACCACCCTGTCACAAGATAATCTCAACAAGGCTTGGAGTAGATTGCTTGGGAAAAAAGGAGGAAATGAAACTACTGCAGTGGACACAAATGATGATTGTATAAATGAAGTTGTGGAACTGTTTCAAGCAATGCCCGGATTTTCGGACTGTGACAAAGATGATGCACACATGTGGCTAGAAGATGATAATGATTCTGGTTTTCAGTTTTTGAATGACGAAGAAATTTTGTCTTTTGTGCAAGAAGAAAACCAAATACATGTAGTGACCGATGATGAAGACTCCTCAGAAGTACATGATGTACTTGTAGATTATGAAGAAAAACCAAAACGTCGACCAAGTCCTGAAGAGGCCTTTATAGCACTAGAAACAGCGATGGCTTGGTACAAGCAAGAAGATGACAGCTGTCCTACACAGCTTCTGCTGTTGAAGAGAATGCGGGACTTAGCAGCCAAAAGGAGACTATCCAGTTTGGTGCAAAAGAGGATTCCTCATTATTTTAAATAGTGGGCTACATCTGTGCAAGTACATATATACGTAAGTTGCGCCTGGTTTTGAATCGTTTGTAATGTTATTTTGAAAACATTTCTCTTTCTTAACAAAAATAATTAATACAAGTAGTACATGCACTGCAGTGTAATAAAAGATTTTGGTGATACAGTGATCTAATACAGTGTGGGTATTATTATTACAGTACAAGTAAATATGTATTTTCCTTGTGATGGTTAATTATTTTTAGAAATATGTGTACATGTACTCGATACATTATGTAATCCAATTATCCGAACATTTGATTATCCGAACGATGCTCGGTCCCATGGGGTTCGGATAAATGGAGTTCTACTGTATAATATAATAGTTTAGCAATGGTGCTGATTGTTCGTATTTTGCGAATGTGGGTGTCCTAAGAACTCCGCCAATGCCGGTCCCAAGCCCGGATGAAAAAGGAGGAGGGCGGCCTGCATGGAGGCCGTAAGGAGGCAGCCCCTCCACCATGCAAAGGCACAACAGGCCAATCACCTGTTTGCTTTAAATCATGATTACTAGCAACACAAGAGAGAAAACCGGATGGATTCTAAAGGCGACGAACTGGAACGGACTACGGACTACGACTTATGGAACTTGGAACACAAGAAGTATAAATGGGAAGGAAGAGGAGCTGGTGGAAGAGATGAGGAAAGCAAAACTAGAAATCCTGGCTATAACGGAAACAAAGAAAAAAAGGACAAGGAGTCATGGATCTCGATGGCAACACGCTGCTCTACAGTGGTGTACCCATGTCTGAAAGAGCTAAAGGGGGCGTGGGTTGCATTGTGGCCCAAAATCAAAAAGATAGTATCAAGGGATGCAACTTTGTCTCGGAGCGCATTATGGTTGTTAAACTAAAAGAAGGAGAAACCATAGTCAACCTGGTCATAGTGTATGGGCCAAATGAGGATGAGAGAGCAGAGGTCAAGGAGGAATTCTTCGAGCTGCTTCAAAGGACAGTGGATGACTGCCTAGATGAAGTTATCATGCTCGGAGATTTTAATGCCAGAGTTATCGGAAGATATGGAGAAGATACTCTCAATGACAATGGAAAGCGACTCCTTAGATTCTGCAGTGAGCAGAATCTGATCATTACAAATACAAAGTTCCCCCATAAGCGCATACATGCATACACTAGATGTGAACCAACAAAGAATGAGAAGTCAGTGATCGACTATGCCATTGTTCGGAGAAGCTCATTCAAATATGTCCGAGATGCTAGAGTCTGGAGGGGGCCAGAGATTGGAAGTGATCACTACCTGCTAACAATCAAAAGAACAACTGAAAGAGTTGCTCAGCCTAGGAACTGCCCAACATCACGCAAGAAACCAAGTAAACGAGCAAGAGAAATGAGCATTAGGACCTACAAGCTGAGAGAGCCAGAAATTAAGACCAGATATCAGGGGCTTATTGCTGCAGCGGTGAGCAACACAGAAGAACAACCTGATGACTTGGAAACCCTCTGGATTAAATTCAAGGATATCATAAAGACAGCTGCTGCAGAAGCATGCGGTGAAGTCCGACTTGGGAACAAGAGAAAGAGGACACCTTGGTGGACAGAGGAAGTCAAAGAGAAAATAAGAGAGAAGAAAATGGCATGGAAACAATACTTAGGAGCTAAAAACACAACAGGACAAATGGAAAAATATAGAGAATATGTGACACTCAGAACAGAAGCAAAGAATAAAGTGCTAGCAGCAAAACAGAAGTCCTGGGAAGAATTTGGAGAAAAGCTAGAAAAAGATGGACAAGAAAACCAGAAATTGTTCTATAAGACCCTAAAGAACATGAGGAAGGAAAAACAATGCCCTCTCAAATTTATAAAGGACAAGCAAGGCAAATTGCTTACTGCCCCGAAGGAAGTAATGGGAAGATGGAAAGAATATTTCTCAGAACTCCTGGATGGTGAGCATGGTGAAGCATCAGAAATGATAAACACTTGCACAGAAGAGAAAAACCAATGATGGTGAAGATGACATAAAGATGGAAGAACTGAAGGCAGCACTGGAGAAAATCAAGATGGGCAAAGCAGCAGGGCATGATGGTATAACACCAGAAATGGTTAAGTTCATGGGAGCATCAGGCGACCTATTACTCTTAAGGGTTTTACAGGCAGCGTGGAACAACAAGACAATACCAAAGGATTGGGAGATTGCCATCATAACACCAATTTTCAAAAAGGGTGACAATCGACAGTGTGGAAACCATAGAGGCATATCCCTTCTCAGTGTCCCTGGTAAAAATCTACTCTAGAATCCTAGAGCAGAGACTCCGACGCCTAGCTGAGCCACAATTGGATGAGGTCCAGTGCGGATTCCGAGCAAACCGAAGTACTCAAGACCTAATCTTCACACTCAGACAGCTGAGTGAAAAGGCCCTTGAGTATAAGAGTGAGATGCATCTTTGTTTCATAGATCTGGAAAAGGCGTTTGACAGGGTCCCCTGGAGCAAACTTTGGGACTGTTTGGCAAGGAAGAATATTCCAGCACCTCTGATTCATGCTATACAGAGCTTCTACAAGTCTTGCAGAAATTATGTGAGGACAGCAAACCATAAGTCGGAAGAGTTCAGGACCACCACTGGTGTAAGACAAGGTGATATCCTATCACCTTACCTCTTCATACTCCTTATGGACGATGTCATCAAGGCATGTAAGGAGAGAACAAGAAAGTATTCAGTGGGGTACTGGAAGATGAGACAGGTCTATATTTCGGAGCTGGCATTTGCTGATGATGTTGCCCTGATTGCTAAATCAGAGGCACATCTCCAATCCAACCTGCAAGTCTGGAAGGAAGAGCTGGAGAAGAGAGGGATGGTCATAAGCAGCTCTAAAACAAAATCCATGGTGATATCACGAGAAGAAAGAAAACATTAGATTAAGCTGGGAGAGCAGGTCCTGGAGCAGGTCGACCACTTTAAATACCTCGGAGCTATTATAGACCGAAAGGGAGGCATCAAAGAAGAGTTGGCCACTCGAAAAGCAGCAGCTGGGAGACTTTTTCAGGCCATAAATCGAGGATTCCTCAGCAAGAGAGAGGTTGGTAAGAAAACGAAGATGGCTGTATACCGCTCCACCTATGTCCCAGTCTTGACATACGGATGCGAGTCATGGGCAATGACTACAACCCATAAAAGCCAGATCCAAACCTCAGAAATGAGGTATCTGAGGAAGGTGGTTGAAGTAACAAGAAGAGACATGGTACGCAACCAGACGATACGTCAAGGCCTTAAATCCTACCCCCTGCAGACCCAAGTAGAACAGTCCCAATTAAGATGGTTTGGTCATGTCCGCAGAATGGGAGAAGATCGGATACCACGACAAGCATGGGAAACAAAGAGCCAAGGATCCAGACCCCGAGGACGACCAAGAGTCCGCTGGAAGGACAACATTAGACAATCTTTGAAGGATCGAGGACTAGAATGGAACCAGGCCAGGAGGAAGACAGCCGATAGGATAGTCTGGCGCTCTCTCTTCCAAACCTCTACACCTCACGGTAGAAGGGGAACGACTAAGTAAGTAAGTAAGGGTGTCCTAAGAATAATCTTTAACTCGATGGACTTGACAATGCTCTTCTTGGTTGAGTCCATGAACATTCATATTTATTTACGGAAGACATCAATACATGCATAGTAGAAATTTAATCAATACATTCAGTGCAGTCCTCATATACTAAACATATCGTCAAACTGTCCAGCCTGTATACACGCGATGCCGTCTGGCGGAACATCCGGTAGTGAAAACTGGAGGTTGGCGAGATTATAATTATAAACAATGTACTCCCTGCATTCCTTTCCCGAAGGAATAAATTATTCAACAAGATACTATGCTCAATCCTAGCATCAGTAAAGTAGAAGGCGATGACCCTTGGTTAAATAGTTGAGCAGAAAATCTGCACACTAATATCTTGGGAGTACTAAAAGTCACGTCTTGCTTAGACGGAGATAATCATCAAAAGGGTCCGGAAAGACTGTTGTTATGCATTAGCATAACTCCCTACAACATCATCACTATTCATTGACGGCTACACATAATCGCGTTCATTAATAAAAGACTATTGTGCAAAGCACATTATGTTCTTCTTCTTCTTCTTCCATCCTTAGCCACCAACCGACAAAGCAGTCAGTGGCCAGTACGCCTAGTGGCGTCTTAGGGCAACAGCAAATTGATTTCTTTGCCACTGTAGCCCATCATGCCTTATGGCATCTTTAGGGCAGCGACAAATCAATCAATTTGCCATTGTTTCCGTAATCAAATTGACTAGCAAACAGGTGATCAGCCCGTTGTGACATTATGTTGGCATCAGATAAATATGCCAGCGCGTAAATTTAACTGGTGACAAATTTAAGTGGGGCCAACATGAAACATACATAATAACACCGTAACAGCCTTCAACAAACTTATGCCAAAGTCTTTCTGTCCCGTGCCATTGGCCCAAGGTCTTACCATGTCTCCTTCATCCCCCTGCATGCCTGTTTCAAGTTTTCTTTTTCATGTGTTCTTTGGTCTCCCTGGCTTCTTTTACAATGGAGATTCTAGAACAAGGATTGTCTGGTAATACTATCATTAGGTCTTCTCAATGTGTGTCCTGTCCATCTCTATCATCTTCTTCTCATTTCATGTTCCACTGGTACTTGTCTGGTTCTAGTCATTAGTTCAGCATTAGTGAAATTGTCATACCATTTTTTTTGTATTTTTTTTTAACGTACGCCCGCTATTACTCGAGGCGAGAATCTCTGGTTAGTATATCTAACCTGAGACTGGTTTTTACGTGAGTATCCCTTTTTTCCCTGTACACTGACAGGTGTCCACTCGCCATTCAGGCAGATACTCGCCGTCTTCGGAGGGTACCCATTAGAGCTGGGTCGGATCAGGAGCCGCCAGTCCCTGGTCGACGACACTCTTTCAAATGTCTTAGCCCAGTGCTCGGATTAATCCATTTTAATCCTTTTATTTTTCTAAGCATCCATTTATGAAAGTCTGTAGCTTTTTGTTTGTTCTTTTTGTTGTCCATGATTCAGTCGTACATTTAACATATTTAATTGTAGTAATGTTAACTTTCAGCATATCTGCTGTCCGTTTGGATGCAAAGTATAACACAATTTTGAAGTTCCCCAAACTCGTGCTATAGGAAAAATCACATGTAATTGGTCCATTCTTTTTTGATGGAACTATTGTGAGTGGTGAAGTTCATTTGTACATGATGCAGAATTACCTTATGCTGAACTGAGGGGATCAAGACTCTTTGACAGCACAGTTTTTCAGCAAGATGGGGCACCTAGCCACTTCACCTGCAGTGTGAAGAATTTTTAAATGAGGTTTTTTCCACTAGATGGATCCGAAGAAGTAAGCCAACACGCCTTGGTCACCTTGCTCCCCAGACTTGTCCTCATTATATTTTTTCCTGTGGGGGCATGTTAAAACCGAAGTTTACTCAATAAAGCCTCACTCTCTGAATGATTTTCATACTAGGATAACAAATATGTTTACTGCTTTAACTCAAACAAAACTGCAGAACGTGTTTGTGGGAACTTTAAAGTCGTGTTATGTTTTGTATCCTAAAAGAAAGTGGCTATGTTGAAAGTTAATATTCCTATAATTAAATATGTGAAATCTAGAATAAATTCCCTTTCTGTTCAATTTTACAGATTATTTATATCTCAGTAACGATAAAGGATCCCATTACACACTCATTCAGGCATATTGGGAATATAATGTAAGGCCCATATTTTCTTCACCATCGGCATACTAGAGGTGATGTGGTCAGTATCACACCGGCCGCCTTTAACCTTCCCAGAGTTGCTCTGGTACCCTGTTCATGGGGCTGGGTCGACCCCAGAGCCGTTTGCTGTCTTAAAAATCCCATCTCAACTGGGGGTTGAACCATGGACAACCGAGCTGGGAAGCCAGTGCACTAACCACTGTACAACCACTTATATCTCAGTGAAGTTATTAAAAATTCAAACTGCACAAGTACTTTATAGACACCCTTCTTACCACTGTCTTCTTATTCTATGCTAGTATTAAGAACAATTCTTCAGTGTTATATAGAACCAATCCTGACATACAGATGTGAGTCATGGACAATTAGGACACCAGTAGGAAAAGCATTAGAGGCCACAGAGATGTGGTTTTACAGAAGAATGTTAAACATACCATGGAGAGATAAATGAGTAATGAGGATGTCTTGAAAGAGAGGCCAATGCTTATGATAGAAGGAAGCAATCCACTTTCTTTGAGCATGTTATGGGAAGAAGGAAGCTGGAGTATATCATGACAACAGGAAACATTGAACGAAGAAGGAAGCTGGAGTATATCTTGACAACAGGAAAGATTGAAGGAAGCTGGAGTATATCGTGACAACAGGAAAGATTGAAGGAAAAAGACAGCTGGAGTATATCGTGACAACAGGAACATTGAATGAAGAAGGAAGCTGGAGTATATCGTGACAACAGGAAAGATTGAAGGAAGCTGGAGTATATCATGACAACAGGAAAGATTGAAGGAAAAAGACAGCTGGAGTATATCGTGACAACAGGAAAGATTGAAGGAAGAAGGAAGCTGGAGTATATCATGACAACAGGAAAGATTGAAGGAAGCTGGAGTATATCATGACAACAGGAAAGATTGAAGGAAAAAGACAGTTGGAGTATATCATGACAACAGGAAAGATTGAAGGAAAAAGACAGCTGGAGTATATCATGACAACAGGAAAGATTGAAGGGAAAAGACAGCTGGATTATATCATGACAACAGGAAAGATTGAAGGAAAAAGACAGGTGGAGTATATCGTGACAACAGGAAAGATTGAAGGAAAAAGACAGCTGGAGTATATCATGACAACAGGAAAGATTGAAGGAAAAAGGAAGCTGGAGTATATCATGATAACAGGAAAGATTGAAGGAAAAAGACGGCTGGAGTATATCATGACAACAGGAAAGATTGAAGGAAAAAGGAAGCTGGAGTATATCATGACAACAGGAAAGATTGAAGGAAAAAGGAAGCTGGAGTATATCATGACAACAGGAAAGATACAATGAAATAGAGATAGAGGGCGATAAAGAAAAGATTCTGGACAGTTTGACATCATGGCATGGGAAGAAGTCAACAACAGAATTGATCAAGATTACTGGGGAATAGAGGTTGTGGAGAGACATGATCACCAGTACCATCAGGCATGGTAGTTAAAGAAGTTCAGTATGGTATTTTTTTTTTTTTTAGTATGCAATGTGTTCCCTGTGTTGTGCAAATGGTAGTGGAATTTTTAAAAAAAATGTTCATATACAGTTTTCTTCATTGCTTATGTTTTATTCATAGGTATCCTAAATGCTTTGTTAAGTCAACTTTTTGTACTGTAAACATTTGAACCCATCCTGACATATGAAAATGAACCATTACTGACACATGGAACTGAAACCTGAGGCCTGTGAAACAGTAAATAAATAAATATTACACACATAAAAGTATGTTTTAGGCACTCGCGAGAAATAAAGAAGTAAAAAACTAGACAACAGAAAAACAACAGAAGGGAGTGGCTTACTGGAGAATCTAACCCAGGACCTTCCCAACGGCACCACCGCCTAGCTACGGAAGCGAATCGCACTATCCTCCCTGCCAACTACTGTAGCTCCATGAGAGTGAAACAGCAGACTTTGTTAAGTCAACTATTTTTGTACTGCCACTACCATTTGCACATGACAGAGAACATTGCATACTAAAAAAAGAATACCATATTGAACTTCTTAAACTACCATGGCTGATGGTGTCGTAAAACGTGTGTGTAAACCCACTTTGTTAACAAGTATGCCCAGCCAATCCACGTTCAACAGACTCTGAGCCAGAATAAATTATACGAAGCATACACCATCTTGTTCCCCCAAGATGGCGGCAGACAGAATAAAATTAGGCATAAGCCCTGTATTTCGGGACTCGGTCACGGAATGTACGAAACCGTCGGGAACCAATCAGGACAGATGGTACTGGTGATCATGTCTCACCACAACCTCCAGTCCCCAGTACTCTTGATCAATTCTAATGTTGACTTCTTCCCTGAATTGTCAGGTGTAAGCTATATATTTTAAGACGTCCTCACAGCAACAGTTACAGATGTTTTGGTTGTCATCATCAAATTTCCTTTGTGTTCCTTACAGAGCATGGAGCCCCCACTATAACTGGTCCCCTTACAGGAAGCTGTACCAAGCCCTGCAGCTGTGGTGTTTGTGGCAATTTGTTTTACATGGTGAGGTTGACATCCTCATGCACAACCTCTTATTAGTCACCTTGTACGACATTAGTCACCTTGTATGACATTAGTCACCTTGTATGACATTAGTCACCTTGTACGACATTAGTCACCTTGTACGACATTAGTCACCTTGTACGACATTAGTCACCTTGTATGACATTAGTCACCTTGTACGACATTAGTCACCTTGTATGACATTAGTCACCTTGTACGACATTAGTCACCTTGTATGACATTAGTCACCTTGTATGACATTAGTCACCTTGTATGACATTAGTCACCTTGTACAACATTAGTCACCTTGTATGACATGCCTGAGGCTGCTTCAGTCCTATTCTGTCTTTGTCTCTTCAGAGACTCCCCAGAAACTACACAGGGCAGATTTAAGTCATGCACTTCCAGTATTCCTGTTCATCATCATCATGTGACGTATTCTCTCCAGAACGTTGTCTCCATTACAGCTGCTCTGATTCTGGGCAAGTTGACCTGCATCAACCAAAGACAAGTTCAGACTCTCTGTGATGTCCTGGGTCCACCGTCGTCTAGATCGTCCCCTTCCCCCTTTTCCAGGGACCATGCCTTCCATTACTAATTTTTCCAGACTATTATGTCTTTTTATATGACCGAAAAATTTCAGCTTCCTAATTGCGATGGTATTTAAGAGCCATTTGTATTCCCGTTAAAAATGTTAATTAAATGAAAATATATTCTCTTATTTTGCAGGAGAGTGAACTTGAAATAATCAGTAAAACATAAACGAAACACTGCAGTGATATTTGCTGAACACGTTACAAACATGGATACGGAGGGCCCTGTATCTGTGCTTGACCGCCGCACCCGAAGTTCTAGCAGAGACCGGGTCATTGCTGATCGCATCACCAGGCAAAGGAGCCCGGGACCATCTTTCCGGCATCAGCGAGGTCATGGAGATCAGCTTAAGACAGAATGTGTGAGTAATGAAGACGGTCAGGATGAAGTGATCTATAGGATTTCTCAGCCATACAGAACCAGTTTCTCAGCAAAGCATTCGGTGACCTGGGGTAAAGTTGATCGCAGCCGATCACTCAGCCCAACGTCAAGTCTTAGAAGTGATCTCAGTTATAGCAGCATGCCGCCTGTGCCACATGCAGTAGTCGACAAGCGCAGGCCACGAGGGCAATCAAAGAGCCCAAAACGCGTGACATACAACACAAGAGTGACAGTCCGACATTCTGATACAGACGACAGTGTCTTCACGGAGTTATCTAGTTATGAGTACGAAGACGAGGACACGCCGCTTCATTCAGACATCTCACCGTTCAGCCGTTCTCTCATTTCCCCAAAATATAATGAGTTTAGCCAACTCTCCCCTGTCTCAGACACTCAGAAATCTGCTCTTAAGCACACTGACCCTCGGCACCATGTCAGGGACATCACGAACTTGAGTTACACCTCATTGGCTGATCAGTCCCACATAAGCCGTGACTCCGGTCTGGACTATTCAGCGGAGCTGCGAGATCTTTCTGACCAGATTTCAAAGATGAACTGGAGTCCTAAACACAGTCGTACTGTTCAGAATCAGCCCAAACAAGTGCCATCGCCAAATGATCAATATTATAGCCATAAACAGTTCTCATCTGTACCATCACCATCAGCTCCATCACCAGCGGGAATTCTCAAGACCTCCCATGATTCTCATGGAAGTAATAGAGATCGGCATGATGTCATCCTACGGTCACAATATGATTCTTTTAATGAAGGTAGGTCAACATTGCATGTAGCAGTATCATTATTACCCACTAGCTCCTCAAGAAGCATAAGCCTTCAACCTATTTATCCAAAGTCCTCCTGTCCCTTGCCATCCTCTCTAGGTTTTTCCCATGTATTCCTCACCCCTTTAATTTGTCTCCAGTTCTCTTTGTCATACGTTTTTTGGACTGCCTCTACCTCTGTTACCCTGCAGATTCTAGAACAAAGACTCGTTTAAAGCTATCAACAGGCTTCCTCTCTTGTATTGCTCGTAATCACGATTTAAAGCAAACAGGTGATTGGCCTGTTGTGCCTTTGCATGGTGGAGGGGCTGCCTCCTTACGGCCTCCATGCAGGCCGCCCTCCTCCTTTTTTATCCAGGCTTGGGACCGGCATAGGCGGAGCAGGTCGACCACTTTAAATACCTCGGAGCTATTATAGACCGAAAGGGAGGCATTAAAGAAGAGTTGGCCACTCGAAAAGCAGCAGCTGGGAGACTTTTTCAGGCCATAAATCGAGGATTCCTCAGCAAGAGAGAGGTTGATAAGAAAACGAAGATGGCTGTATACCGCTCCACCTATGTCCCAGTCTTGACATATAGATGCGAGTTATGGGCAATGACTACAACCCATAAAAGTCAGATCCAAACCTCAGAAATGAGGTATCTGAGGAAGGTGGTTGAAGTAACAAGAAGAGACATGGTACGCAACCAGACGATACGTCAAGGCCTTAAATCCTACCCCCTGCAGACCCAAGTAGAACAGTCCCAATTAAGATGGTTTGGCCATGTCTGCAGAATGGGAGAAGATCGGATACCACAACAAGCATGGGAAACAAAGAGCCAAGGATCCAGACCCCGAGGAGGACCCAGAGTCCGCTGGGAGGACAACATTAGACAATCTTTGAAGGACCGAAGACTAGAGTGGAACCAGGCCAGGAGGAAGACAGCCGATAGGATAGTCTTGCGCTCTCTCTTCCAAACCTCTACACCTCACGGTAGAAGGGAAACGACTAAGTAAGTAAGTAAGTAAGTAACAGGCTTCCTCTGTGCACGTCTTTCCATTACAAATGTCCTGTTCTATGTAGCAGTATGGTCAGCTTAATTTTGAGTAGTGAATTAAAGACAGTCAATCATCTTGAAAAACCTCTACATTTTATGGCACTTGAATTTAAGTAATTGACTTTTCATACAACTGGCATTTGAACACTTATGGAATGAGGTCATACAAATACTAGTGGAACAAGTTTGGTTTGGTTTTAAGGACTATCTTCTTTGCTCACGGGCAACTCCAGTTTAAAAAAAAAAAAGGTTACACAATCAGTCTAAGAGAATCGTTACCGTGGCAATGGAATCAGACGCTAAACATAAAACGATTACAATTACAAAACTGGAGTCCACTGGTTTGGCATCAAGGACCATTTTCATTGCACAACTCCATCAGTGCTCCGGTCTCCTCCCTTAGATCACACAAAGAGGATTTCAGCACAGTGCATGAACTCTGTATCACCGGCTAGGATCCCAATGTGTGTATATATAGGGATCACACATTCTATAAATATGTTTGTGGTGGGTAAGTTTCTAATTTTTAAATTTTGCCACAGCAGCCATGCCTACTCTTTATGAATTCTAACTGCCAGAGGATTTTTTAACGTGCACAACTTGCAAACGGAACCTACTATTTTGTAGCACTTATCCGAGAAGGCTAGGCATCCGATCTCATTACCCAGAAGACCAGTGGTGAGGACGGCATCGTTAGGCATCATAAGGACCACTGGTTCAGAAGAAAAAAAATGTCGATAAATTATATTCCCTCTACTGGGAATCGAAGCCGGTACCTTTAGAATTAAGAGGGGGAGGCCATATCTCTTAGTCACTCCGACCTCCAAGGAACAAGAGGTAAAGAGATGACACTGCCATTGGATAGGACACGCTGAAGAAATCATGTGATAGTAGTCCTTGTCCTGGAATCTTTTTTTTGAAGCTGTAGTTCTTAACGTGGGCCAAATATTCTCCCTTCCCCCCATATTTCTAGAGGGCCACAGTAAGACGGTAAAGTACCTTTTTTCCAGCTAACAGTGACTGTTTTGGGGGGGGGGGGTTTAACAGAGGTAAATGAGACTCAGAAAGGGGGGGGGGATATTAGCAAAATAAGGTTGAGAACACCTGTTCTAAAGTGCTGTTATCACTGATTATTCTAAATATTATCATCTTCAGCATATTTTTCTTTTTGCTCCTCGTTGAGCATGGAGCCACCAGGTCAGCTCGTCCTCTCACAGGACGCCTGCATCAAGCAGTCACATGCTCTTGCAGTGGTGGTTTCTGTGGCAGCATGTTTGACATAGTGAGGTTGCCAGCCCCCAGCACAACTACGTTATTAGTCGTCTTGCCCGGCATGACTGAGGGTGCAGTAATCCTGTTCTTTCTTTGTCTTTTCATAGACCCACAGGAACTACTTCTTGGATCCTTAGCCCCCTGGTTGACAAATCAGTCAGTGGCCATCACGCCTAGTGGCTTCTTGTAGGGCAGTAACAAGCTGTCTCCACTTTGCTCAGTCAGTGGCCACACTTCGTGCCGTGCCACAACTCTGGGTTCATGTTTTGCATCTCTGCCTCCACAGTTCAGGTTGTCTTTGGTGTGCCTCTCCTTGGCCTTCCTTCTGGGGTCCATTGCATAGCAGTGATGGCGTCAGGGTCCCTTCTGAAGACATGGCCAACCCATTTCCAGCCCACAATGATGGTATGCATGCCTATATGACTGCACCACACGTTTTAACTGAAATAATCATCTTTTAAAATTTTTCAGTGCCAATATAGTATTTGAAGCTATAAATAGACGAACACACAGATCTTGTTCTCATGTACCCAAGACAGGAATACTTAAATAAATTATATAGCTTATTTCTCTATGAATCCAGACTTTTGGGCCACTGTATATTATCATGGGCTGTCCTCGGTGCCATAACGATCAGCATATTTTTAGTGAACTATGCTGAATGAGAGTCTGCTGCATGAATGTTGAGTAAAGAAAACATTTTTAACACTGGATGTTTCAGGTGTAAATATTGGCCACAGTGTGCAAAGTTCAAGGTCAGGTCAATCATGGACAGAGGCCTTACCTGATAGTCAGACTAGAATGGATGACACGGATCATGGATCTGGTGCATATCCTGCTACAGTGCATAATGAGGATGATACTACAGTAGGTGCTGAAGGTAATGTAGCAAGCATGCACAAAGTATTACCATTGTTGACATTGAGAGTATTCTTCAGTATATGCAGAAGGTAATGTTACAATCAGACACAAAGTATTACCATTGTATTCACAAAGAATAATATCACTGTAGGTGCTGAGAGTATTCCTTGGCGGAAGATGAAGGTAATATTCTAAGCAGACACAAAGTATCACCATTGTAGACTCTAAGAATAATACAAGCTGACACAAAGTATTATCAATGTAGACACCAGAGAAACATTACCCAAGAAACACCTGGATCCGTGCATACACAGATGGATCAACAATAAATGCAACAGAAGATGGGGGTGGAGGAATCTTACTGAACTTAAACAATGGCACACAAAAAAAAAGCTGTCAGTCGCAACAGGAAAATTCTTGAGTAACTTCAGAGCAGATGCAGAGGCCTTAAAAACTGCAGCAGAAGTCCTAATGACAGAAGAAAGCTCAGAGAGACAAGTAGCTATCTTCTCAGATGCGCTGTCAGTGAGTGCAATGCTCAAGAATAAAATTAATGCTGACCTGGGTGACCTAAGAGTAACACTTCACAAACTGTGTCAGCATTTCAAAAGAGTTGTGATACAGTGGATCACTTCTCACTGCAACATCCCTGGAAATGAAGAGGCTGACAGATTAGCAAAGGAAGGGGAAAGCTACCTCAATTTGACACAAGCATAACTTATGAGGAGGCCAAAAGTTTTTTCAAGCGCAGATACAGGAGCAAGTAAGAAGCAGAACATCCATCCCACAATAAAAATGATGCGTATTACCAGCTCAGCAGAAGTGAACAAGTGGTAATCTTCAGACTTCGCACAGGCCACAACAGATTGGGATACCATCTATTCAACAAGTTAAAGATAGGAACTACTGATGAGTGTAACTGCACTACCAGTGTAATGACTACTGAGCATCTACTTCAAAGGTGGCCCAACATAAGAGGAACATAGAAAGCACATATGGCCATCACCAGTACCATTCCTGGAAAAGCTCTACGGAGATGTCAAAAGCCTCAAACTGACCGCTGCTTTCTTTGAACATATTCAAGTTGACGTCTGAGGGTGAATGAAGAAGAAGAAGAAAGAAGAAAAGGATAACATTATTGTAAACATGGAGGGTATAAATCAGCAGAAGCTGAAGGTAATACAACAGTCAGACACAAAGTAGGCACTTATGCTATTCCTCAGCAGATACTTACTTACTTACTTAGTTGTTCCTCTTCTACCGTGAGGTGTAGAGATTTGGAGGAGAGAGCGCCATACTATCTTATCGGCTGTCTTCCTCCTGGCCTGGTTCCATTCTAGTCCTTGATCCTTCAAAGATTGTCTAATGTTGTCCTCCCAGCGGACTGTGGGTCATCCTGGAGGTCTGGATCCCTGGCTCTTAGTTTCCCATGCTTGTTGTGGCAGCCGATCTTCTCCCATTCTGCAGACATGGCCAAACCAGCTTAGTTGGGACTGTTCTACTTGGGTCTGCAGGGATTGTTTTTTTTAGGCCTTGACGTATCATCTGATTGCAGACCATGTCTCTTCTTGTTACTTCAATCACCTTCCTCAGCAGATAGTGAAGGTAATATTCCAAGCAAACACACAGTACAGCTATCACCACTGTATACACCAAGAATAATTTCACAGTAGACATTGAGAGTATTCTTCAGCACATGCAAAAGGTAATATAACAAGAGCATGAGATTTCTTGACAGTATTCTTCTAGTATATGCAGTAGGTAATGTTACAATCACACAAAAAGTATTACCATTGTAGACATTGAGAGTATTCTTCTAGTATATGCAGAAGGTAATGTTACAATCACACACAAAGTATTACCATTGTAGACATTGAGAGTATTCTTCAGTATATGCAGAAGGTAATGTTACAATCACACACAAAGTATTACCATTGTAGACATTGAGAGTATTCTTCAGTATATGGAGAAAGTAATGTTACAATCACACACAAAGTATTACCATTGTAGACATTGAGAGTATTCTTCTAGTATATGCAGAAGGTAATGTTACAATCACACACAAAGTATTACCATTGTAGACATTGAGAGTATTCTTCAGTATATGCAGAAGGTAATGTTACAATCACACACAAAGTATTACCATTGTAGACATTGAGAGTATTCTTCAGTATATGGAGAAAGTAATGTTACAAGGGAACCGACAGCAGTAGTGGCTCTGGGTTCCTTATGGAGTGAAAAGGAAAATAAACGATGAATGAAGAAAAGAAATGCAAAAAAATATTGCTACCCGTATTAAAATTTGTAATGTCATGTATTTATTTTGTGTTTCTTATGTTTTATGTCTGTTTTCCTTTGCATTGTATGAAAACTGTACAATTTTAATTTTGCTCTACTTTGGAAAAGCCTGCACCTAATGTTAACATACCTAATTTCTATACAATTTAGATTTATGCGAATCTTAAATTATGCGTGCACTTCCAGACCGTAAACATCGCATTGGCAATCACATTCTATACTCACATAATCGATGATCACATTGTATTACACGCAGAACAAAATCGGGTTAGACAATGGACTATTCAACAGGGATTTCTTTACCTCATTAAATGCAGCTTATTAATAAGTTCACTAAAGCATGTCATACAATGGACCAGTCCATCAATGCCCTGTTCCAGAAATAGGATCACTAATACAGGATGACATGTCTCAAATGAAGCAGATAAACAAATTAAAAATGTGTAAAGGTAGTCCTGTAGCAGGGAGGGAAGTGTGAGGCTTCATTATACTAGGTCCAGCTTCGAGAAAGGATGTGATTTATCCTCTTTTTCCTCCTTCAAAGGGAAACAATCAAACAACAAATAATAACAGTAAAATGTATGAAGACTTTTTTTAAAAATTAAAACAAAAGTGTATCTTTGGTGCAAAAAAAAGACGCATGCTGTTTTGAGCATCATACGGTTTAGTGCAAATTAAAGGAGAGCACTACTTTTATATAATGTGCAGGCTACAGTTTTGGTAAACAAAATTTACGTTATCTTTTTTCAAGGGATGTAATTTATCCTCTTCCCCGTGAAAGAGAAAGAGTCAAACGACAAACAAACAAAATTTAAATAAATAAACAATAAATTATATTGTAGATTTTTTACACTTTCCCATGTGTTTTCAATTTATAATTTTAAATATAGCTGCAACTTTGATAGGAAAAAAGATGTGTGCTATATTAAGCATCGTGCAGTTAGTGCAGCGGCCAGAAGCACACGACTTTTATAAAATTTCCAGACTGCAACGAAAAGTTTGTCTGGGACGCATGGGATGGATGCCTTAGAGAATTATATAGTATAATTGTCACATTGGACTTTCATATAACATCTTCATTAAGTAATGGTACTGTTTTTGTTTTTGTTTTTAGAAAAAAAAAACATGACAAAATGCATCAAAAACCAGAATTTAATCTTGTTTGAAGCACTCATATATCTTCCTCTGAGCCTCCAATTGACATAGTGGTGAGAGTGCTGGTCTCTTGTTGGCGAAGGTGCCGGGTTTGATTCACGGCATCGACTGCCTTCAGTCTACCCAGCTGTAAATGGGTACCTGGCTTTGCACTTGAGTTAGGGAAGGAAAAGGAAGCACACTGATCACTCCACCTCTCGAAGCTGGACCTAGTATACTGAAGTCTCTAACACTTCACTCCCCTGCAGCAGTTTCTGCTATGAGACTACCTTTCCCTGTTATATCTTCTCTATTAGGCTACATATATGAAATGTCACAGGACTTGTATTACTGCTGTGTTAGGCAGCGCCATTAAAACGTGAGTAATTACATTTTGTTTTGAACAAAAATTTTAAGAAAGAGTCACATTGCATATAATAACTTATACTTTGGTTTGAAAACTACGTAGAATGATTTAAGTGTTTTGTTTTCTGCATGAATACAAGGTTTTGAGTTAATCCTTTGTTCATAGACGGCTTTATTTCTGCAAATCCATACTAGATGTCTATATTCTGCCAAAAGTGTAAATGACTGAATTTCAATGTATGGAGTCATCTTGGGAATGATGTTGAGCATAATTGTTTTATACATATACATATCTACGTCAGTTGTTGTATTTGTTTGTAATGTCTGTTTCAAAGTTTGTGTCACTGTATTACAATAAAAGAATATGTTCGTCTGTCTCATTGACGCTTAGTCCACAAAGTTTAAATTTGAAAAAAAATTGTAATTTTATTTCTTTCTCTGTGTATAACCGGTGTTGAACTAAATTCTTCTTCTGCGTTCGTCCTAAAAAGGATGTTTGTTACGCTGTGTCGCAGTTTACAGCAAAGCTGCGATATTTGCGCCTTTCGGCCTGACACATCCGTTTTCAGCATGGTATTTTTGGGACCGGGTTAGCCGTCCCTCTTCGATCCCTACTCTCTCAGCCAGACTGCAGTGATGCAGCCTGTTTCCAGGACCACCACTTGGAGGTGGAGTAGGGTCTTGGTCAGCTCTGGTTCGCTGACCTTGACGCAAGCAGTCAAGCTATGGGTTGCTTACTGCATTCCTCACTTTTGATGCATCTTCGGTCCCTTGAGTTGAATAATAATCTGTCGGTTGTTTCTTTTACTCATGGTGATGTTTTTATTTCATGTAAATGTGTGAACACCTGTGAGTAATCTGATATACCATATCTATACCCTCTCTTTATTCTTTGATACACAAGAGGTTCTTGTGCTAACGCTAAATATTCATATATCTCTGTGGTTGTTCAGTGTATTATCGTTTGATTTTCTTGTATGTATCTAATGCATTGTTTATAAAAATTTGGTAAGATTCCAAAATGATTCGGTACTGTGTTGTTAAATTGATATAACTTTACTATTCGTAGTCCCACATAATATGGATGCGAGTCATGGGCAAAGACTACAACCCACAAAAGCCAGATCCAAACCTCAGAAATGAGGTATCTGAGGAAGGTGGTTGAAGTAACAAGAAGAGACATGGTCCGCAACCAGATGATACGTCAAGGCCTAAAATCCCACTCCCTGCAGACCCAAGTAGAACAGTGCCAACTAAGATGGTTTGGCCATGTCTGCAGAATGGGAGAAGATCGGCTACCACGACAAGCATGGGAAACAAAGAGCCAGGGATCCAGACCCTCAGAACGACCCAGAGTCCACTGGGAGGACAACATTAGACAATCTTTGAAGGACCGAGGACTAGAATGGAACCAGGCCAGGAGGAAGACAGCCGATAGGATAGTCTGGCGCTCTCTCTTCCAAACCTCTACACCTCACGATAGAAGGGAAACGACTAAATAAGTAAGTCCCACATAATAATGCGCTGAAGGATATCCTTGTGGATCATTTATTATTTTACTTATAAATTTGATTCTCATAGTTTCGGTTTTAGTAGTTATATCTTGTAGGGATGTACCTCCTCTTATGTTATCCTGCATTGACGTTTTGTGTTTTATGTTATGTATTGTGAGTGATTTACTGGGACAGGGTTACAGAACGTAGTACAGAATTTATCACCACACACTCACTTAAAAACACCAGAAGTACAAATAAAATTAGTCAGTCTTATGAGTGCATCACAACGAACCATTGATGTCTATCCTGAAGAATGGTTGCATGTCTATACTGACGGATCTGCATTTAAGGCCACCATCAAAGCAGGTTATGGAGTCTACATATGTTATCCAGATGGATCCTCAGACAAGCTGTTTGATGCATGCGGGGAGTTTTGACCCAGCTACGAAGCTGAAATCATTGCACTGGAACAGCCGCATACCACCTGAAGACTGTCATCGATGCCTTTACTTCAAAGGCTCAAAAAATTGTCATTTTTACTGACTCATTGTCTGCCCTTCAAGCTTTGGAGGGCAATGAACATTGTAGAACTGAATTAGTCAAATTAATCCTGGATGCTGATTAGCTTATCACTTCTGTGGCATCAGAATAGTTATACAGTGGATCTCTGGTCACTTAAATACACCAGGTAATGACAGAGCAGACAGATTAGCAAAGAAGGGAACAAGACAAGAACAACCACTCACAGCAACAACTATCAAAACAGCCAGAACACTCATACGAACAACAAACAAAGAAACTTGGCTGAACAGATGGGCCATGGGAAACACTGGGAGAGAGGTTTACAGACATATGGCCGGTCCTGATCTTAATGACAACATTGGCCATCTTACAAGGAGGGATCAGAGCACTGTTTTTCGGCTCAGAACACAACTAATACCACTCAACAGTCACTTGAACAGAATCCAACTACAACACTCTCCAGAGTGCCAGCTATGTAACTACCCCTACAAAACTGTTGACCACCATCTCTTTGAGTGCCCAGCACTTGATGATGTTAGGAAAATGCTCCTTCCTCCCAGGCCAGATAAGTGGAACACCTTGTATGGAGAAACAAAACAACTTGCGAAAACATGCAGATGTCACTACATGTCATTGGGCCGAAGTATGAGAGCCCAAGCGCCGCTGGATCAATAACAACAACAACATCATAGCTACGGAAAGCCTTCTGCGCCACATTCAAATCAAGCAATTTAAAAGCATAGGAAAAACTGTGGATTTTGTCCTGGCAACATACCTGCAGATTCATCATGACTAACAAACTGAATGCAGAAGAAGCAAAGGTTGCAGTGGTCTCCCCATGTTTATTTAATTTCTGGTCATTGGATATAAGGGAGACTACTAAATCATCACATATGAACAAGAATGAGGGTAATAGTGGGACTGCCATCAGAAGCATGTGTTGTTTTAACTGATAGACATTATTTCCATGCTATAGGCAGTGATTTTCAACCGGTGTGCCGCGAAGGGTCCCCAGGTGTGCCTGAAAAAAAAAAAAAAGTGAGAAAAATTTGACGAATAACAGAAATTGTGAAGGTAGAATGTAGAAGTACTGTATATTTTTCATAAAAGGTCGATAAGGATTAAAACAATAAACCAATAAAATGGTATTGAATCAGTTCTACAAATTAACGGTTCACAGGAAGCAAGGGACGTTTTGGGTTTTACCCTTCGTCAGCCACAGTTACTAACAGGTGACAAGGACAAGAATTACATATAGGTACTGCAATAACATACGATGATAAGAAACATACACCAAATGAGCGATACAAGCAGATGGAAAAAGTAAACAACCACAGTGAGGAGCGAAAAAAGAACAATAATGATGCAAGAAAATCGTAAAACCTGAAAGAAATACCGAAACAAGAAAGTAAATAATCAACGAAACGAAAAAAAAAAATAATGGACAAAACTTTGGAACAAGTAAAAGGTCACTTAGCTAGATCCAAAGATGCTAGGAATTGAACACTGAGGTGGCTTGTCCAAGAAATCGTCTAAGGAAGTCAAATAACAGCTACAAATGGAGCGTTAAAAATGTCTCATCACAGAGCAAACTATTTTATTTAAAACCTGAATTTTCTTTATTGCATTGAGAACAAGAGCGGATGTGTGACACAGAGAGAAAAGAAAGGGGACACGTTTTTTTTAGGCCAATGGAATACATCATAGGATTATTTTTTCCTTTATTTTAAATAAATGACATCTTTTCAATGATATCTCATTTCAATAATTGGAATAATAACAAATATGAATATACGTATTTGAAATCCAGATCAGTATTATGTTTAGAAATAACGCAATGATTAGAATTTTAGCCATTGAACTTTTAAACACATTCTTAATACTCATTTTTTTAAATGATAAAATATCTGCTTAAAAAAAATTATGATGTGCCTGGACAATTTTAGCACCTTGTTCACTGTGCTGTGAGTTGAGAAAAGTTGAAAATCGCTGCTGTAGGGGATTATATGTGGAATCTGGCCACAGTAATAGGTAAAGGTAGTCCAATAGCAGAAATTGCCATAAGGGAGAGAAGCGCAGTAAAGATAGTCCGATAGCGGAAATTGTCATAGGGGAGCGAAGCATAGTTAAGGTAGACTAATAGCAGATACTGCTGTAGGATTGGAAAGGTTCAGGGACTTCACTGTGCTAGATCTAGGTTCATCAGTTCCTTCCCTCACTGCCTTTGCCTTCCTTAACTCAAGATCAGAGTCAGGTACTCATTTATGGGTGGTAAGACTTGAAGGATGATGCTACCAGGTTTCAAACCTGGAACCCAGTAAGTAGTTTTGCAGCAAGAGGAGGCAAGCACTCTAACCACTCTGCAAGTAGATCTTCTAGTTAAAGAGAGTTCCCAACACCAACTGGGGCTACAGCAATACTGAACTGTAATGAGATAACTTTATGCCTGTGGTGGTACAGGGACCGGCCGCATAAACATTAACATAACAAAAATCTGCCATGACTTCACTGAGCAAAACAAGGCCTCTTAACCTTTCTTGTGCCGTGGGCCCCTTTGATTGTCTGATAAAGGCTCTGGGCTCCTCTCATTGTCTTCTGAAGGCCACGGGCTGCTTCTTAGAAAGAATGTTCATAGACGCATTTTAAAATTTTAACTTTCAAATAATACATTTTACTGCAAAGAAAAATAGTTTAGATTGCATATAGGCTTACTGAAATACAAGAACAATATGTCAAATAGAATGTTTCTTTAAATGCAAAAAATCTATGATAATATTCAGTGTAAAAATTATAGTGACAATAAAATTTAAGTTTTTAAGGTTATACGGGAGCAGTGGTTAGTGCACTGGCTTCCTAGCTCGATGGTCCATGGTTTGATCCCCAGTTGAGGTGGGATTTTTTAGACTGCAAACGGTTCCAGGGTCGACCCAGCCTCATGACTTGGGTACCAGAGCTACACAAATGGATCCGCTGAGGAGACAGTAAAGAACGGTGGAGGAGGCATTTTTATAAGATTCCTAAATGGAAAGATCATCCGAAAGGCCTTCCCAACTGAAAAGATCTCCAATTTTAGGGCAGAAGCTATGGCACTACTGCAACCTCACCAGACCTGAACAGCAGCCACCAGCTAAGATAGTAATCTTCACTGACTGCAGATCATTACTGGAATCAGTACAAAACACCAGAAATGATAACATGATGAATGGGATCAGATCTGAGCTTAACATCATCCAAATGTCATCAACCATTGCCCTTCAGTGGTTACCCTCCCATTGTGGAATTGCTGGTAATGAGAAAGCAGATGCTGTATCAAGAAGTGGCAATAAAATGGAACAATACAGCCACCCATTGCCCTATCGGGAAGCAAAAACCATCATCCACAACAAGTACAAAAATCAGTGGAAGGAAGAAGGGGATATATACAGCAGAGGTGACCCAATCCACCATCTAAACAGATACCAACAGACGACAATTTTCCGCCTGAGAACTGGCCACTGCAGATTACTGGGACATCTCTATTGCCTCGGGATATCCCACACAGATGAATGCCCATGCGGAACTGGAATCCAGACCCCAGAACACATTCTCCAGAACTGCCCAACCCATGATGAATCGCGACGTGCGACCTGGCCAAGGGGTGCTGAGCTCCAGCAGAAGCTATGGGGTTGCCGCGCCGACCTGGTAAAGACTGTGGACTTCGTCCTGGCGACAGGCCTACAGATTTAGCATGACTACAAACTGAACGCAGAAGAAGAAGAGGGTACCAGAGCAACTATGGGAAGGGTAAAGGCGGCCGGTGGGATGCTGACCACATCACCCCTAGTGTGCCGATGGTCAAGAAAATATGGGCCTAACAACCATGTTCCCAATATGTCGTCAATGGGTGTGTAACGGAATCCTTTACCTTACCTTGTTTTTTTAGGTTGTGCGTACAGACCCCCTAGGATCCATTCAAGGATTCTCTTCTACCCCACCCCCCAGGGGTCCATGGACCACAGGTTAAGAAACGTTGATCTAAAAATGCTACAACGTTCTGTAATTTTTTTTTTTTTGTGGTTGTTATTCAGGACAAGAATCTCCCATGATAGACAGCGATCACACCCTGCAAAGAGATGATGTGGGCAGCTCATCACCAACAGACACCTCGCAAGGAGATGGTAGTCCAGGTACCAGTTCACCATTTATCTGTCTCCTGCCTCTCCTCTGTGCATCCATGCAGCATTATGTGTTCATGTCTTCTTCTTCATCTTCAAGTTCCTTGCCTGGTGGGTTAGGTGATCATGTCTTTCCACAACTTCCTGTTTACAGTACTATTTATCTTTTTTTTTCCTTCTATCTTTCCTGTTGTCACGATATACTCCAGCTTCCTTCTTCCCATAACATGCCCCAAAGAAAGTGGATTGCTTCCTTCTAACCTGAGGAATAAACTTCCTTTGGGCATTGGCCTCTTTCAGGACACCCTCAATACTCATTTTTGGCTGTCCATGGTATTTTTAACGTACTTCTGTAAAATCACATCTATGTGACCTCTAGTGCTTTTCTACTTGTTTGCTAATTGTTCATGACTCACTTCCATATGTTAGAATTGGTTCTATATAACACTGAAGAACTCTTTCTTACCTCCATTGACAAAGAGTTGTTGCTTGTTTGTTTTAAAAGGTGATGAGAGGGCACTTATCGGCTGACCATTATTGCCTCTGCTCTCCCACCATCATGGTCTACCCTGTTCAACCTAAGATTTGGTTATAATTAGGGTATTTAATGTAATTTTATTTTTAGTTTTGTGTTTAGATAACTATTGTCTTTTGCAGTTGATGGTTTTAATTTATATTAGTATTTCTTCTTTTTAAGTCTTGTTTTTTTGTTTGTTACTTCCTTGTCTTTTCTTGCACTATGAGTAATCAATAATTTTGTTTTTCTTTAATGATTTGTTACTTTTTGTTGATTAATTTCTATTTGGTTGAATTTCTTTTATGAAGTATTATTATTGTTATTATTATTACTAATATATTGTCACTGTTATTAACCTTATATGTTGTTGCATACGTTCTGTAAGTTGTTGCATACATTACTTCTCTTTTTATAGAATGCTGCTTTTGCCAGACCAACTCTGCTCTTTACGTCTGTCTTATCACTTGAATTCTGCTATCTGCTTGTGAACACACTTGTCATGTCACTCTTCACTTTGCTATGTCTGTCTCCCCCTTCCCCTTTCTGGTGTGGCCTTAATGTATTACACATCACACTTGTCTCCTGTAGTTCCCGGGGGGAGAGGGGGTGGCTCTGAGGAGACAACGAATGAATGGGACTACTTCTTCCTAAGACAAGTCATGTGACTAATGTCAGGTGCATGGAGCTGGCAGCCACATCACGTAAAACAAATTGCTGCAGATGTCATCGCTGCAAAAGAAATTTTTTGAAGCGAGCCTCCTGTAAGTAGGCCAACTGCAGCAGTGGGTCCATGTTCTTCTTCTTCTTTGATCCTTAGTCGCCGACCATCAAAGCAGTCAGTGGCCATCACGCCTAGTGGCATCTTGTAGGGCAACAACAAATTGATTCCACTTTGCTCGGTCGGCGGCCATCCTTCGTACAGTGCCCCAACTCTGGTTCATTCTTTGCATCTCAGCCTCCACAGTCCTCCGCCAGGTTTTTTTTGGTCGGCCTCTCTTTCATTTTCCTTCAGGACCTCTGGGTCCATGGTCGATAGGGAACTAAAAGAAAATGCTAATGATTATGGCACTGGCTTCCTAGCTCGGTGGTCCATGGTTCGATCCCCAGTTGAGGTGGGATTTTTTAGACCGCAAACGGCTCCGGGGTCGACCCAGCCTCATGAATTGGGTACCAGAGCAACTCTGGGAAGGTTAAGGCGGCCGGCGTGATGCTGACCACATCACCCCAAGTGTGCCGTTGGTCAAGAAAATATGGGCCTAACACCATATTCCCAATATGCTTCCATGGGCGTGTTAACGGGATCCCTGATGATTATGGCATCAGACTTGTGTGACCTATATTCCCATGCAACATCTGTCATTCTTTAGTCTTATTTCAGAATAATTGTGTCGTTTTCATATAATGTTCTTGTAACGGTTGTCATAAGCAACCATTTCGGTAACATGTATGTCAAGTCAGTTCTATTGTAAAAACGGGTAAAGGTAGTCCCATACTAGGTAGTGCCGTAGGGGAGTGAAGTGTTAGAGACTTTACTGTACTAGGTCCAGCATCGAGAGGTGGGGTGACCAGTTCCCTTCCTTGCTGCCTTTTCCTTCCCTAACTGAAAGTCAGGTAGCCATTTGCAGCTGGGTAGACTGGAGCATGTCGATACCGTGAATCGAACCCGGTAATTTTGCCACGAGAGACCAGCGCTCTAACCACTCTGGTTCTGTTGTATGGCTCTGAAACATGGACAACAACAAAAAAACAGCAACCCAAAAGCTACAATGTTCATAAATGGATGCTTGCGGAGACTAGAAGGATTGAAGTGATATGTAAGATCACAAATGTGGAACTGATGACAAGAACTAGACAAGTGCCAGTGGAACAAGAAATGAGAAGACGCTGGCGATGGGTAGAACACACATTGAGAAAACCTGTTGTTAGCATTAACAGACAGTTCTTTTTCTGGAATCTCCAGGGTTAGAGAGGTAGGAGAAGACTAAAACACATGGAAAAGAAAACTGGAGTCAGACATGAAGGGGATGAAGTAGACATGGAGAGACCTTGAGCTGATGGCACGGGAACAGGAAGACTTGGCTTAAGTTTGTTGAAGGCCTATGCTCCATTGGGAGTTGAAAGGTGAAGAAGAAGAAGATGGAATCAGATTTGTGTGACCCACTTTTCCTTGCAACATCTGTCATTCCATAGTCATATTCCAGAATAATTGAGTTAATTTTCATATAATATTCTTGTAGCGGTTGTCATAAGCAAACATATTGGTAACATATGTGTCAGTTTTATAAACCATGCATAATAAAACAGAATATTTAGTACATCTTTGTCAGCCAAAGTGGGACACAGAAACAAGAGAATAGATTTAAAAAAAGCAAATAGTATTTAAGGTTTGGTATGGTTTTAAGGACCGTTTTCATTGCACACGGACAACTCCATCAGTGCTCTGGTCTCCTCCCTTAGATCACACAAGGAGGATCTCAGCACAGTGCACAAATTCCATAGCGCTGGCGATGATCCCAATGTGTGTATACAGGAATCACATATTCTATAAATATTTTGTGGTAGGTACGTTTCCTAACTTCTAAATTTTTCCAGGCCAGCGGCCATGTGGCCTTCTCTTTAAGATTTTCGACTGCTGAGGGATTTTTAATGTGCACATGGGTAGTGAGATCGAATGCCTAGCCTTCTTGGACAAGGGCAAAAAAAAGGAGGTCTTATGTGCAAGTTGCGCACATTAAAAATTCCTCCGCAGTTGGAAATCGTAAAGAGTAGGCCATATGGCCACTGCCCTGGCAAAAATTAGGTAACCTACCCACATAAATATTTATAGATTGTGTGATTTTCCTGTATACAGACATTGAGGTCCTTGCCGTTGCTACAGAGTTCTTGCACTGTGCTGAGATCCTCCTTATGTGATCTAAGGCAGGAGATCGGAGCACTGATGGAGTTGTGCCCATATGCAATGAAGATGCCAAACAAACAGACTGTAGTGAGGATGTGTATGGAGCTGGAAATCTCATGATGTAAAACAAATTGCTACAGACCACACTACTGAACAAGCATATGAATGCTTGGTGCAGGCTTCTCGCAAAGGGACCAGCTGCGGTTGTAGCTGTATGCTATAAGGAGCGCAGGGAAAAATTAATGAACTAGTTACCTCTTCTGCTAACATCATTGTTACAAACATTTTAAAATTTGTCTCCCTTTGCATATTCAGTTCGAGGAAGCCCCGTAGAGAGCGGCCGACTGACCCCTTCCAAACGCTCTGTTAGCCTGAGTATCACCAGTTTCCTGAAACGAGTCTCGCCACACTTTCGGCGGAAGCGCTCTAAAGACCGTAACAAGAAGTCCAGCTCGGCTGAAAGTTCTGCCCAAAGTCTGGCCAACACGTCCGATGCTGATACCGATCAAGACATTTCTGGTGCTGCTGGTGATAACAACAAAACCAAACGCCCAGGCCGGTTCTCAAAAAATCGGCTGCGTCAGTCTTTCCAGAAGCTTGTTGGGGGCTCAGGTTCAAGGTAGGAGATCCGTTGTTCACTGGGTGTGAAAATACTATTCTTGCCAGTCATTACATGCTGGACATATTGTGTATGGTCTACAAGGATGGGGTTATTGGGTTAGTGGTCTACTGGGACAGGGTAAAAGTGTGAGTGATTTACTGGGACAAGGTTAAAGTGTGAGTGGTTTACTGGGACGGTTAAAGTGTGAGTGATTTACTGGGACAGGGTTACAGTGTGAGTGATTTATTGGGACAAAGTTAAAGTGTAAGTGTCTACTAGCTCATGGTTAATATGAGTGGTCTACTGGAACAGGGTTAAAGTGTGAGTGATTAACTGGGACAGGGTTACACTGTCAGTGATTTATTGGGACAAAGTTAAAGTGTAAGTGTCTACTAGCTCAGGGTTAATATGAGTGATCCACTGGGACATGGTTAAAGAGTGAGTGATTTACTGGGACAGAGTTTTAAGTGTGAGTGATTTACTGGGACAGAGTTTTAAGTGTGAGTGATTTACTGGGACATGGTTAAAGTGTGAGTGATTTACTGGTGTAGCGCTAGGTACTTTGTGTAGATGTTAACAGACAACAAGATGTATCAGATGATACAAAGTATAGCTGCCAGGTAAGAGTACTGGTCTTAAAAGCAATACCCCATTCTCAGAAATGAGCAATGATGTATGGTTGTCATAGGTAATAGTCAGACTGTGAAGAATTCAGGCCCAGATGGTCATAATGAAATGCCCTATTCTAACTTGTCCCTCTCTAAGACTATCCTATGTGATTGTATGTGTCTAGGGAAAATAATAAAGTTAAAGTAACATCAAACCAAACTGAAATGAGTTACTCAAAGATCTGGGTACAATGGAATAATTCATTGTATCTACAGTTATTGATTCTTTTATCTTTTTTGTAAATAGAAAAATGGCATGAAAATCAAACTGATGATGTTGAAATTTTACAATATAAGAAAGGTGTAACACACAATTGAAAAATTACACACAGATTGTCACTGACTCCTTCCTCTATGGAATTAATACACTTTTCAATATAGTCCCCACCACGTTCAATGCAGGTGTGCCAGCGCTTCACTAATGCCTGGATTCCGTGAGAAAAAAACTCTTCTGACTGACTGTGTAGCCACGTATGCATCTCATCGTCCGTACTGAACATCTTGCCACTGAATGCCTCCTTGAGGAGTCCAAACACATGATAATCACTCTGTGCGAGGTCCGGGGAATATGCATGATGTGGAAGACACTCCAAACGCAGATTCGTGATTTTCGTTACTGTTGCACGAGCTGTGTACGGCCACATGTTATCATGCTGTAACAGCACACCAGAACTGAGCAAGCCACGATGTTTTGACCTGATTGCAGGTTTCAAGTGGTTCTGAAGCAGATCACAGTATGATTCGCTGTTGATAGTGAGTCCCCTGGGCATGTAATGTTCCAGGATTGGGCCTTTACAGTCCCAGAAGAGCAAGAGCATCAATTTGCCAGCCGACCGCATTGTACGGAACTTCTTTCCTTTCGGCGATGATGAATGTCGCCACTCCATGCTGGCTCGCTTAGTCTCTGGCGGGAAGTAGTGGATCCAGCATTCGTCACCAGTGACTATACGGTTTAGAAAGCCATCTCCTTCAGCTTCATAACGTCGTAATAGTGTTTCACTAACATCTACACGACATTCTTTCAGTTCGGGGGTGAGTTGTTTTGGTACCCACCTAGTGGAGACTTTGTGGTACTGCAGCACATCGTGAATGATGTGGTGTGCCGAGCCATGACTGATCTTCAATTCTCCAGCCACCTCGTCGATTGTTACCTGCCGGTTTTCCTGTATCACTCGTTCCACTGCAGCGATAGCGTCAGGCATAGTCACAGTGTGAGGCCAGCCGGAGCGAGCTGCATCAGTCACAGTTGACACTCCACTTTTAAACTTCCTGTTCCACACATAAACCTGCTGAAGCTACACACAAGCCTACTCATACTGCCTTTTTCATCCTCCGATGAATGTCTGCTGGTTTCTCACCCTTACTACCCAAAAAAATTGATAACTGCACGCTGCTCTTCTCTCGTGCATGCTTCCAAGGGGGTGGCCATCTTGGCTATGGTTTGCTGATGTCATAATTCCCATCAGGACGACGGGCCTGCGTGCACTGGTACCTCAAGCAGGAGGGCATAACATATTTGTAGTACTACCGCATACTACGTGATTTTGACTTTTTATTGCCATATTAAGGTTATTTTTTTACTTCCCCTCGTATATATTGTGTTTTGTACTGACATTCACTGTGGCCTTGACTGGAACTAACTGTGGTGTATCACTGTTCTTAACTTTTTAGTTAGTCACTTGGTATTTATGATTCTGTCTTTACAGAAGTAATCATCTTAACAAAGTTTGGTTTCATCATCTGATATTACTATAAGTGTGGTGAACCATATATTTAGATCTCAGTCCTTCTGATAGGCACTTATCTTGTTGACTCTACCGAGCTGTCAATCTGATGTGGGCAGTGGCTGGCAATGCTCATGCATTAGGGTTACCAGTCCTGATCTGATATATACTGTGGGTGATGTGTTGCTTCTATGGTTATCATGGGTATACACAAACTTCTGCCTGGTTGACAGTCTAGTATGATATGATCTGACCTGTAACACATAATAGTTCTAAGCTAGTATCTTTCCAGCAAAACCTTTCCTTAGTACAGGTGAGAGGTAAGTAAAACATCAGAAAACATTTGTTAATTCAAATCAGACAGATCACTTCAGTGACTTACTACAAGCATATTTTAACATAAACATCTATATCATTATTCCTGTACATTAAATCCTTCCATTTTCATATTTTCCTTTCAGTGACATAGTATAGGCCTTTATCGTTATTTAATTATATACATATCATTCCTTAAACTCAATTCCCCATCTATGTCCATGATTGACTTCACTGAAATAGCATAGGCCTTGGTATAATGTTTAACTGTATACTAAGATTACACAGTGGATCATTCCCTTGTATTCTTTCAATGTTCTTGCTAGTCCTGTCCCATCCAGAAATCAGAAAAGTCTTACTTAGCCTTCTGAAAACTGTTCTACCTTTTCCAAACCTTCTTCTGATTTAATTCAAAAAGAATTACACAGCACAAAATGGTGGTTTCCCTCCAATACTTGTTCCAGATGAATCTACACACACAACCCTTCCCATATGCACACAAATAATAGTAAATACAAATTTATACTTAAATCATTCTTACCCTCAATCCAGAATACACACAGGGTTTCTAAAACCTTTGACAGGCTGCACACACCGTTGGATGGCACAGACGATAGGGTGGTGAACTCTGACGTCTTGTTTTTTATTCGATTATGGCGGCGAGTGATTTTCCTAAGAATTGTCTTCCCTTTTATTCTTTCAAATTAACAACCGGCAAATAGTGATCAACTATCTGATTGGCAGTTATGTTTCATCCCTTGTTCCTTTCAACACTTCAAGAATCTGTCATTCCTAGACAAAATGTGCTTGTTCTAAAACTTCCAATAGGCCTTTCTCAGTTAATATCCAACCAATGTGCTTCATCCAAAGCTCGTTCAACTCAGACGATTCGGATCTATCGTTATAGCTAACTGTCTCTGACTGCTGACCCCTGTATCTCTTTCCAAGGCAGCTGAAACAGTGAAACACTGCAAATAACTTAAGTTTTACTGCCGTCAAACTCCTGTTTCTCCGCTGCTACTGCTCACAGAACAATGATACAGGTGTCGGAATAAAGCTCCAATACTGTACTATATAACTAGACTAGCTTTATCAGAAGAAATCCTCTAGTTGGTCTCTACTGTTAATGGAAACGCATCCAGGATTCTACAATTCTCTCATTTCATATTGTTTACTCTATCAGTCTAAGATCATGCCTTGAACTAACTTTATTCCCATTGACTGAACTTTAGCACACAATTTAGCCGGCGTTTCAAATATCGATTACCCTAGATTATGATCTGGGTGAACTTATGACACTGGGACAGGATTAAAGTGTGAGTGATTTTCTGGGACAGGGTTAAAGTGTGAGTGATTTACTGGGACAGGGTTAAAGTGTGAGTGATTTACTGGGACAGGGTTAAAGTGTGAGTGATTTACTGGGACAGGGTTAAAGTGTGAGTGATTTACTGGGACAGGGTTACAGTGTGAGTGATTTATTGGGACAAAGTTAAAGTGTAAGTGTCTACTAGCTCAGGGTTAATATGAGTGATCTACTGGGACAGGGTTAAAGTGTGAGTGATTAGCTGGGACAGGGTTAAAGTGTGAGTGATTTACTGGGACAGGGTTACAGTGTGAGTGATTTATTGGGACAAAGTTAAAGTGTAAGTGTCTACTAGCTCAGGGTTAATATGAGTGATCTACTGGGACAGGGTTAAAGTTTAGTGATTTACTGGGACAGGGTTAAAGTGTGTGTGATTTACTGGGACAGGGTTAAAGTGTGAGTGATTTACTGGGACAGGGTTAAAGTGTGAGTGATTTACTGGGACAGGGTTAAAGTGTGAGTGATTTACTGGGACAGGGTTACAGTGTGAGTGATTTATTGGGACAAAGTTAAAGTGTAAGTGTCTACAAGCTCAGGGTTAATATGAGTGATCTACTGGGACAGGGTTAAAGTGTAAGTGATTTACTGGGACAGGGTTAAAGTGTGAGTGATTTACTGGGACAGGTTTCCAGTGTGAGGGATTTACTGGGACAGGATTACAGTGTGAGGGATTTACTGGGACAAAGTTAAAGTGTGAGTGATTTATTGGGACAAAGTTAAAGTGTAAGTGTCTTCTAGTTCATGGTTAATATGAGTGATCTATTGGGACAGGGTTAAAGTGTGAGTGATTTACTGGGACAGGGTTAAAGTGTGAGTGATTTACTGGGACAGGGTTAAAGTGTGAGTGATTTACTGGGACAGGGTTAAAGTGGGAGTGATTTACTGGGACAAAGTTAAAAGTGTGAGTGTCTACTAGCTCAGGGTTAATATGAGTGATCTACTGGGACAAGGTTAAAGTGATGCACTGGGACAGGGTTAAAGTATGAATGATCCACAAGTACATAGTTAAAACGTGAATGGTCCACGAGGGCAGGGTTAAAGTGGGAGTAGTTTACTGGGGCAAAGGTCAAAGTGTGAGTGGCACTTTAACTAATCTATACATTGAATTAGAATATTTTAGTTAATACTACAACTTAATTTGTCTCCAGAAAAGAAAGTGCCCATGCTGGGAACTATGATTGCATGTATGTTGCTGTATGTAGTAGTATATGAGTAATTACATTTCTCAACTTGTGTATGACAGGTGTCGCTACTACAAGTATGTCATAAGAGATGACATGCGAGGTTGGGCTTGGGGCTGACAACCTCATAATGTAAAAGAAATTGCTACAGAAACACACGAGTGCTTGAGTGCAAGTTTATTGCAAAGGGAACCAGTTGCAGTGGTGGTTGCAAATTCCATGTAGCACAAAACTGGACATGATGATGAAGATGATGCTGTACATTTCTACATGAATGATTGCATGTCAGTGTTGTATACAGTTGTTGTTGTTGTTTAACTAGGGATGCTGAGCTTGTCGTTCTTTCACAATCAGGAACAAGTTGAAGAATCCTTGGCATTTTCTACACTGTAGATCTAGATCTTTCCCATGGCTTCTCTGCTATTGTTGAGTTGGAGTCATGAGCTTTAGTTACTTTCTCAGGTATAATACCCTTTATCTCCCCAAGAAGCATAGGCCTCCTATCTTGGCTTGTCTAACATTTTAATCATCCCAACACCTTGTTGTTTCAAGCAGTTTATTCCTCGCCATCCAAGGGGGCTTTCCAAATATGCAAGTCTAAAATGCTGTGCTGTGGTTTTGGACTCTCCCAAAGAGTTCTCTTGTTCAGCCCAGAGCCACATCCTAGCTACCTTTGCTTGTCACTGATTGATTGTGCTCTTCTGAAGTAAATGAGACAGTTTAGAAACAGATTCAAATAACATAAGATGGTAGATGTATCCCTGAGGTGAAGAGCAGAATAGCCCATACAGAAGCATTGTTCATTAAACGTATGATATGCAAGGAATCTTTGTCATTGTAAAGTTCTTCTCTGTGATATGGTAGCAAGTCATGGACAATCAGTAATCAAGCTACAAATATTTCAGTTGTTCGGATAAAAGGATACAGACAGGTACCAGTTTGTGTTGTTATTTGTTTGTTATTGTTGTTTGTTGTTATTTGTTTGTTGTTGTTGTTTGCTTGGCTGTTCTGGTGATGGCACCTATGTTGTGTGTTAGTGTTCTATACACATGATACCTTCCCCATGGAAAATAAAGATTTTGCTAGAGACAAGATAGTGCTCCTCACAGACTCACAATCAGTCATCACAGCTCTCAGGAACAATAAAAATAATGAATTAGACAGTCTGGCATCAATATTAATGAAAACCAGCGATGAACTGAAATAAATAAAAGTACAGTGGATCCCTGCCTACTGCACTATATATGCAAATGAGAAGACAGATAAACTTGCCAAAGAAGGGGGAAGGAAAATTCAAGCAGAAGACATCTGAAAAGATAAAAAGCAATAATCAGAAATAACTATAGAGATAAATGGCAGAAGGAACGCCTAGACCCATACTATATACTACCATGAAGAGATCAAGATATAATTTTCAGACTAAGAACCAGCCATTTGCAGACTTAGATACCATCTGTACAACAAATTGAAAATCGGATAGAAATGTATCCATGTGGGCAGGGCAAACCACATACTCCAAAACCATTGGCTGCATGAGAGGAGCAGGGTGACAGCATGACCTTCTCCAACCCAGTTAAGGGAGAAACTTTATGGTGACGAGAGAAGCCAGCTTTATAAGAGAGGTAGATGTGGTTATTTGAGAGCAAACGACGACAAAGAAGAAGAATCCAGTAGCGAAGCGGCCGTGCCCTTCTGATGGAAGGAGAAGTGTTCTGTATACACGATACATGCCCCCATCCCTGGGGTCTCTGAGAAAACAAAGAAGAACAGGACTACCCTCCCTGTGGCTTTTAAGTGGTGACTAATCTGCAGTTGTGCATACGGCTGGCATCATATAACACAAATAGTTACAGACACCACCACAGCAAGGGCACATGAATGCTTTGATACAGACTTCCTGTTAGGGGGCCAGCAGACGTGATGACTCCTAGCTCCATAAGGAGCAAGCTGCTTGCTCCGTAAGGGGCAACAAAAAAAGGGGGGGGGGGAATAATTTAATAAAAAAACATGACAATGTATCTGATTTTTGTTTTATTTTTTTCCTGATAGAACCAAGAAGAAGAAAAAGGCACCAGTTGAGTCCGGCCATTATACCATCGAGCCACAAGACCCAGAAAAACAGACATCCTCAGAGGAGATGGACGATATTGCAAATGGATTCATCAGCAAGTCTTATGATGACATCAGAACTGCCAATGGCAAATCAAGTACCATCTCAACCACAGATCAGATCACGAGGTCTACAGAACTGAACAGAGTAACTGAGGAGAATACGTACCCCTACTTCAAGGATCATGACGTAAGACACATAACAAAGATGAATGGATTGCCACTGGCATCTGCTGCATATTCAAGCCTCAACAAGTACGAGACCACTTCACCCGACACCATGGCAACACCCACCAACGAAACCGTCACATCTGAGACTGTCAATGAACGCATGGATTTCTTCACAGAGTCTGATATTAATGCGATCCTTCGTCCCCATTTGGATAAGCCCAGTCATGGAACAACCCATGCTGACAGTAATGGAAGATATGATCTCAGAGGCGTCAGTTCTCCAAGAACTGCACCTCCTAGCTCCCTGGACGTCATGCCTGCCAGAACAAAACGTTTGATGCAGACCTCGATGATGAGCAGCATTTCAGGGGATGAAAGCATCGGAGACTGCTCACTGGATGTTAACCTAACAGGCAAGTACTGCGTCTGTACCGTGATATCCACTGCTTTCTAAGTGTAACATCCTGCAATCTAAGTTGTACATCCCAGTCTGTCTTGTCTCTCTCTCAGATTAAATTTTTTTCTGTCTTATTCTCTGCCAGACCACAATACAGGTCTCCGTATCCTTCTTTCCTAAATCATAGGGGACAGTTGTGTTTCGGAAACAGGGTTTTTTCAGCTTCCAGATGTCGCCCCATATCACATTTGAAAAGTATCCCAAAGTCGCCCAAAAAACTTTCAGAATACAGTCGTACCCTGACGTATGACGCTTTTTGATTGCAAATTAATATGAAATTAATATGAAACAAATATAAAGGTATGTTATCAGGCACTCGCAGGAAATAAAGAAGTAGAACACCAGACAACAGAAAAACAACAGACATGAGTGGCCTACCCAGGATTTTGAACACTGGACCTTCTGTGCGACAACCCCGCCTAGCCATGCAAGCGAATCACACTATCCGCTCTGCCATCTACGCATCATCATAAAATGATGTTTCAATGGCAGGTCAATAGTGCGAACCACAATACACGACACCAGAAGTCCTCCATGGGCAGTTCAGCCTATTAATGACGCAATCACTTCTGTTGTATTTCTATCAAGCAGTATAGGCCGAATCCACCAAGACCCTTAGGACCTTAATACTGTGTCCAGTAAATGATAGTAGACTAGAACAGTGAGAACAGGATAGTGGGTAGGTTTGGTATTGTACAAACATTTATTACAAATAAGGGAGGGAAACCTGAGGCCTGTAAACAGTAAATTAATATGAAATTAATATGAAACAAATATAAAGGTATGTTATCAGGCACTCGCAGGAAATAAAGAAGTAGAACACCAGACAACAGAAAAACAACAGACATGAGTGGCCTACCCAGGATTTTGAACACTGGACCTTCCGTGCGACAACCCCGCCTAGCCATGCAAGCGAATCACACTATCCGCTCTGCCATCTACGCATCATCATAAAATGATGTTTCAATGGCAGGTCAATAGTGCGAACCACAATACACGACACCAGAAGTCCTCCATGGGCAGTTCAGCCTATTAATGACGCAATCACTTCTGTTGTATTTCTATCAAGCAGTATAGGCCGAATCCAACAAGACCCTTAGGACCTTAATACTGTGTCCAGTAAATGATAGTAGACTAGAACAGTGAGAACAGGATAGTGGGTAGGTTTGGTATTGTACAAACATTTATTACAAATAAGGGAGGGAAACCTGAGGCCTGTAAACAGTAAATTAATATGAAATTAATATGAAACAAATATAAAGGTATGTTATCAGGCACTCGCAGGAAATAAAGAAGTAGAACACCAGACAACAGAAAAACAACAGACATGAGTGGCCTACCCAGGATTTTGAACACTGGACCTTCCGTGCGACAACCCCGCCTAGCCATGCAAGCGAATCACACTATCCGCTCTGCCATCTACGCATCATCATAAAATGATGTTTCAATGGCAGGTCAATAGTGCGAACCACAATACACGACACCAGAAGTCCTCCATGGGCAGTTCAGCCTATTAATGACGCAATCACTTCTGTTGTATTTCTATCAAGCAGTATAGGCCGAATCCAACAAGACCCTTAGGACCTTAATACTGTGTCCAGTAAATGATAGTAGACTAGAACAGTGAGAACAGGATAGTGGGTAGGTTTGGTATTGTACAAACATTTATTACAAATAAGGGAGGGAAACCTGAGGCCTGTAAACAGTAAATTAATATGAAATTAATATGAAACAAATATAAAGGTATGTTATCAGGCACTCGCAGGAAATAAAGAAGTAGAACACCAGACAACAGAAAAACAACAGACATGAGTGGCTTACCCAGGATTTGAACACTGGACCTTCCGTGCGACAACCCCGCCTAGCCATGCAAGCGAATCACACTATCCGCTCTGCCATCTACGCATCATCAAAAAATGATGTTTCAATGGCAGGTCAATAGTGCGAACCACAATACACGACACCAGAAGTCCTCCATGGGCAGTTCAGCCTATTAATGACGCAATCACTTCTGTTGTATTTCTATCAAGCAGTATAGGCCGAATCCAACAAGACCCTTAGGACCTTAATACTGTGTCCAGTAAATGATAGTAGACTAGAACAGTGAGAACAGGATAGTGGGTAGGTTTGGTATTGTACAAACATTTATTACAAATAAGGGAGGGAAACCTGAGGCCTGTAAACAGTAAATTAATATGAAATTAATATGAAACAAATATAAAGGTATGTTATCAGGCACTCGCAGGAAATAAAGAAGTAGAACACCAGACAACAGAAAAACAACAGACATGAGTGGCCTACCCAGGATTTTGTCTGGTGTTCTACTTCTTTATTTCCTGCGAGTGCCTGATAACATACCTTTATATTTGTTTCATATTAATTTCATATTAATTTACTGTTTACAGGCCTCAGGTTTCCCTCCCTTATTTGTAATAAATGTTTGTACACTACCAAACCTACCCACTATCCTGTTCTCACTGTTCTAGTCTACTATCATTTACTGGACACAGTATTAAGGTCCTAAGGGTCTTGTTGGATTCGGCCTATACTGCTTGATAGAAATACAACAGAAGTGATTGCGTCATTAATAGGCTGAACTGCCCATGGAGGACTTCTGGTGTCGTGTATTGTGGTTCGCACTATTGACCTGCCATTGAAACATCATTTTATGATGATGCGTAGATGGCAGAGCGGATAGTGTGATTCGCTTGCATGGCTAGGCGGGGTTGTCGCACGGAAGGTCCAGTGTTCAAAATCCTGGGTAGGCCACTCATGTCTGTTGTTTTTCTGTTGTCTGGTGTTCTACTTCTTTATTTCCTGCGAGTGCCTGATAACATACCTTTATATTTGTTTCATATTAATTTCATATTAATTTACTGTTTACAGGCCTCAGGTTTCCCTCCCTTATTTGTAATAAATGTTTGTACAATACCAAACCTACCCACTATCCTGTTCTCACTGTTCTAGTCTACTATCATTTACTGGACACAGTATTAAGGTCCTAAGGGTCTTGTTGGATTCGGCCTATACTGCTTGATAGAAATACAACAGAAGTGATTGCGTCATTAATAGGCTGAACTGCCCATGGAGGACTTCTGGTGTCGTGTATTGTGGTTCGCACTATTGACCTGCCATTGAAACATCATTTTATGATGATGCGTAGATGGCAGAGCGGATAGTGTGATTCGCTTGCATGGCTAGGCGGGGTTGTCGCACGGAAGGTCCAGTGTTCAAAATCCTGGGTAGGCCACTCATGTCTGTTGTTTTTCTGTTGTCTGGTGTTCTACTTCTTTATTTCCTGCGAGTGCCTGATAACATACCTTTATATTTGTTTCATATTAATTTCATATTAATTTACTGTTTACAGGCCTCAGGTTTCCCTCCCTTATTTGTAATAAATGTTTGTACAATACCAAACCTACCCACTATCCTGTTCTCACTGTTCTAGTCTACTATCATTTACTGGACACAGTATTAAGGTCCTAAGGGTCTTGTTGGATTCGGCCTATACTGCTTGATAGAAATACAACAGAAGTGATTGCGTCATTAATAGGCTGAACTGCCCATGGAGGACTTCTGGTGTCGTGTATTGTGGTTCGCACTATTGACCTGCCATTGAAACATCATTTTATGATGATGCGTAGATGGCAGAGCGGATAGTGTGATTCGCTTGCATGGCTAGGCGGGGTTGTCGCACGGAAGGTCCAGTGTTCAAAATCCTGGGTAGGCCACTCATGTCTGTTGTTTTTCTGTTGTCTGGTGTTCTACTTCTTTATTTCCTGCGAGTGCCTGATAACATACCTTTATATTTGTTTCATATTAATTTCATATTAATTTACTGTTTACAGGCCTCAGGTTTCCCTCCCTTATTTGTAATAAATGTTTGTACAATACCAAACCTACCCACTATCCTGTTCTCACTGTTCTAGTCTACTATCATTTACTGGACACAGTATTAAGGTCCTAAGGGTCTTGTTGGATTCGGCCTATACTGCTTGATAGAAATACAACAGAAGTGATTGCGTCATTAATAGGCTGAACTGCCCATGGAGGACTTCTGGTGTCGTGTATTGTGGTTCGTACTATTGACCTGCCATTGAAACATCATTTTATGATGATGCGTAGATGGCAGAGCGGATAGTGTGATTCGCTTGCATGGCTAGGCGGGGTTGTCGCACGGAAGGTCCAGTGTTCAAAATCCTGGGTAGGCCACTCATGTCTGTTGTTTTTCTGTTGTCTGGTGTTCTACTTCTTTATTTCCTGCGAGTGCCTGATAACATACCTTTATATTTGTTTCATATTAATTTCATATTAATTTACTGTTTACAGGCCTCAGGTTTCCCTCCCTTATTTGTAATAAATGTTTGTACAATACCAAACCTACCCACTATCCTGTTCTCACTGTTCTAGTCTACTATCATTTACTGGACACAGTATTAAGGTCCTAAGGGTCTTGTTGGATTCGGCCTATACTGCTTGATAGAAATACAACAGAAGTGATTGCGTCATTAATAGGCTGAACTGCCCATGGAGGACTTCTGGTGTCGTGTATTGTGGTTCGCACTATTGACCTGCCATTGAAACATCATTTTATGATGATGCGTAGATGGCAGAGCGGATAGTGTGATTCGCTTGCATGGCTAGGCGGGGTTGTCGCACGGAAGGTCCAGTGTTCAAAATCCTGGGTAGGCCACTCATGTCTGTTGTTTTTCTGTTGTCTGGTGTTCTACTTCTTTATTTCCTGCGAGTGCCTGATAACATACCTTTATATTTGTTTCATATTAATTTCATATTAATTTACTGTTTACAGGCCTCAGGTTTCCCTCCCTTATTTGTAATAAATTTTTGATTGCAACCATGCCTCAAACTTGAGGCGCTTGCTTCGTAGCTACGATCCTTTAGTACTGGTGTCGCAGTCGTCAGTTTGCTTTCAAACATGGTTTGCTTTGCATCACAATGTTTATATTCTGTAATTATGAATATTTAACTGTGTATAACTTGTATTTTACTGTTTTGGTGTGATTAAAATATAAAATAACTTAATATATTGTAATATAATTATTAAAAGCTAAAAGAAAAGTCGTAAGGCTGTTATATACATTAGCATCTCTTTATGTTATACTCTGTGATAAGCCTAGGCCTAAGTCAATATCAAACTGTTAATTACATTTGTTTCACTATTTTACGTCTGCCTGCCCTACTAAGAAAAAGACTTCATTAAAGGCAAGTACAGTGTATTTACTGTATTTGAACTAACAGTGGACTTACAAGAGTACCGTGAATTACTGTACAGTAATTAATATGCTTACCTTATTTGGCAAAACAATGTCCGGTGGTTAGTATGCTTACCCTTTTTTGCAGAATAAGGCCTACAGTGTTTATTTTAGTTAAAATGCTTCATTTACGTAAGTTATGCACATACATGACGATTGCAGTGCACTAAATGCCTCGATAAATGAAAATAGGCAGTGCTTTGAGTTACGGCGATTTTTTTGAATTACGACGGTGGTCTAGAACCTAACCTGTCATAAGTATGGGTATGCCTGTGTTTGGGTGTTGGGAGAAAATTATATGGACCTGGAATATAAACCAAGGCCAAGATCTGCTTTTACTTTTTCAATGAGGCTGCACTGCACCAAATAAAATTTTTTATTGTAGCTACTTTTACTCTTTTTCAACTACATATAACTCCAGCGTTCACTTTTCCTCTTGTAACTTTCATGGGATTTCAGTGCAGTTGTGCGATTTTTCTGACAAAATCAAGATTGCCTCGACAATTACCAAAGATAATGATTTTCCACTGCCTTAATTACATGTTTTCATAATCCAGATATACCAGGTTCGAAACCTGCTGCAGGCGGTTTGGTAGCAGATCGCTTTGTGTGGATTTTTAACAATGGTATAAGTGCCGTACCGTTCAGAAAGCAATGGCAAACTACTGAATGAAAAAAATTGCCTAGAAAAATCACAAACAGCCAATAAAAGCTGGGGTTGATTGCCACGTCCTGTAAAGGATAAGCAACTAACTTTTAATTACATGTATTTGTAGTTGCTGTTCAAATCCTCAGAATAATTTTTCCATTTGGGGCATTAATCATAAAGTTATAGCAGAATTTCTGGTGTGCGATTCATAATTTATCATAAAGACACTAGTTTACGTGGCAATCCCAGAGCATCTTGCCCATTTTGCTACAGTCTGGTTCTTGTCATTAGTTCCATATTCTATGCAAGCATCCATTTGTGAATGTCTGTAACTTTGTTATTGTTGTTTTTGTTGTTGTCTATGTTTCACTAGGAATGACGACATTTGAGTTGAAGATTCTTATTTGTTGGACTTGATTTCTTTTGATCTCCATATGTTTCCCAATCCAATGAAAGCTCCTCTTGCTTCTTATATTCTTATTTTGATATCATTGTCTGTCCCTCCAACTTTGTCTATATTGCTGCCACAATATGTGTATGATTCTACATTTTGTAATGGTGTTTCAAGTTCAACCCTCTTATCATTACCTGCATTTACTCTCATTATTTTTGTCTTTTCCCTGTGTATTTTCAGACCCAATTGCTGTGACCTCTCATCGAGTGTTTTCAATTTGTCCTGCATCTGATTACGGTTATGGGATGCCAAGTCATCTGCAAAATCCAGATCATCAAGCTGTTTAGCCAGATTCCACTGGATTCCATTTCTGTTGTGTGATGTAGATGTTTTCATAACCCACTCTATTGCTAGTAAGAAAAGAAATGGAGACAATCTCGACAGGGGAAACTGGGCTATCTGGTGTGTTTTGGGTAACATACCTAAGCCTTTTATATTTATAGATGTGGCTATCTGGTTTGTACAGGATCTTTTTTGTCAAAAACCTGCTTGTTCATCTCTCAGTTGTTTGTCTATGGACCCTTTTAATCTCTCAAGCGCCCACAACGACCGTTGCCTCAATTGGCTGTGTGTGGTGTACCCGGAAACGGGGCCTCCCAGTACTGAGGCACAGTTAAGTCCCCGATGTCACTTATCGGTGCAGAGTTGAGAGAGGTGGCTGAGCATCACAATCCCCCCTGTGTTGCAGCATGATGAGAACCCAGCATTGCACACTGAGCTTGGGGGGATCACTTGGGCACCAGACTTAATACTGGCTCTTGACTGGATGGCCGCATGCAGGAGATTTCTACAATGGAGGGTTGGCAGGTGGTGGGTATCTGGAAGTGGCTCTGTGCAGGACGTGAGGATTCCTTGGGAGAGTCCAGAACCAGAGCACAGCATTGTGCAAGCTCTGCATAGTTGGAGAGCCCCCTGGATGATGGGGAATGCACAGTGTGCTACCCCACCTATCCCCAACTGCTAACTTAGAACCAGAAGTGGGGTCCTCTGTATGCGTGCCAGGCCAGGATAAAATGCCTGGGAAAGAGACTGGAGCTCAGAACTCCCTAACTCAAAGTTGCAGGATGGCAGAAAAGCCATGGGAAAGACAGGGCTATTTTGAAGATAACGCAACCATATTTTCACCATACGAGCTCGGACGCCGCCTCGGTAAACAAGGTCCGCGCAGAGCAGTGACACCCCCAGGCTGCTTGCGAATAGTCTACTACTGGGAACATAAACAGATTAGGGATGAGCCCACTCTCCCGTTGAACAGGTGCTAAAGTCATAGATACTGGGCCAGAAGGCGCACTGGAAACCACAGTATCACGCAACTCGCTTTTTTTTTTTCTATGGAGAGTACACCGTCAAATAAATCTCGTACTGGTGCTCGCCCTGTGGAGCTCCACCAGGCAGGTGCAGTGCCGGGCTCTGAGCCTTGACAGAGCCCACCCTCAGCTACTGGAGGACCCTCTAGACCGTCTTGTGGAGTCAGCAGACGGCGGAGGAGAACTACTGACTAAAACAAAACAGAAAAAGAGAAACCCAGAGTGCCACTTGTCATGATGCACTGGAATGCAGAGGGAGTGAACAGCAAGCAGGCTGGATACAGCAAAAAGACAGAGCTGGAAAACATCTTGTATGAGAAGCAAGTCAGTGTTTGCTGTATTCAAGAGACTCACTTGAAAACAGATCAAACCTTTAAAATAAGGGGATATCAATGCTTCAGATCCGACAGAAAAGATAGACGAAAAGGAGGAGTACTTACTCTTGTAAGGAATAACATTCCTGCACACGAAAGGAAAACCTTCATGGATGGAGCAGAATATCAGCTGTTGCAGATAAAGGTAGACAAGATGGAAATAGAACTCCTGAACTATTACTGTCCGAACAACAAACCCCTGAGTCTCAGCTCTATACAGGTACCAGCCACCAACTTTATAGCAGTTGGAGACTTTAATAGCCACTCCCAGAGCTGGGGCTATAACCATCTGGATCACAGAGGTGAAGAGGTTGAAACTTGGCAAGATGATCACTCCCTAATCCTAGTCAATAATGCCACAGATACTCCTACCTTCTACTCCAGAGGATGGCACACAACTTCAACACCAGATCTTGCTTTCTCCACACCAGATATAGCTGGATCTATTAGTAGAGAAGTAGGAGACCAACTAGGGGGAAGCGACCATCGCCCAATCTTTCTTACTGTCCAGAGTGCAACTCTCAGTACAGGCCCAGCCATTACAAGATGGAACTACAACAAAGCCAACTGGGGTTTATTCAGGCATCAGGTGAACACGCTGCTGTCTACCCTCAAGGTACAGAACAGAGACATTAATGAAGTGGTAAAAGACTTCAACAGATGCATACTACAAGCTGCAAAAGAAACCATTCCCAAAGGATGCCGGCGTAACTACATACCATACTGGTCCAGCACACTCCAAGAACGTCAGGAAGCTATGGACAGGGCTAGAAAGGACGCAGAGTCTCAGCCTTCACTTGAAACTCACAACAAATGGAAAAAGGCTGTAGCAGAGTTTCAGAGAACAAAGCTAGAAGAAAAACGGAAAAGCTGGAGAACTAAAACGGCATCGCTGAACCTTGAGAAAGACGGCAGGAAACTTTGGAGATTAGTCAAGTCTCTAAATGAAGAGCATTCCTCACCTAGGCAGACTATCACATTGGATGAAGGTGGCAAACTTTTCAGAGGAAAACAAGCTGCAGACTTGTTTGCTAGAAGATACAGTTCAGAAAGCAACTTACCCATTAACATAGATCATCAGAGAGAGATAAGAAAAGAAATACTGGCAACCATGGGACAGACAGATACTCCTGCCCCAATGAGGGAACCCATCACACTAGGAGAACTACAGAAGGCTATTTCCACGCTTAAGTTTCAAAAGTCACCCGGCCCAGACAAAATCAGCAACGAAATGCTAGTAAATCTGAGCTCAGCAGCAAAGACAAAACTGCTTGAGATATTCAACCACAGCTGGTTGAAAGGAACGGTACCCCAAGTATGGAGAGAAGCCATCACAATACCCATACTAAAGAAAGGGAAATGTAAGACCGAGGCTGCAAGTTACCGGCCAATCAGTCTCACAAGCTGTGTTGGGAAGACTATGGAGCGAATAGTCAACCACAGATTGAAATGGTATTTAGAGTCTGAGCAGATCCTGGTGCCGGAACAAGCTGGATTTAGAGAATGCCACAGTATAGAAGACCAAGTTACTTACTTGTCTCAAGCAATAGAAGATGCCTTCCAGGAGAAGAAAAAGGTCCTAACGATCTGGGTCGACTTCAAGCAGGCCTTTGACAAGGTGTGGAAAGATGGCCTAATTGCAAAACTTAGGAGAAGTGGAATCCAAGGTAACATGATGAAATGGATCCAGTCATACTTGCATAACAGGAGAACTAGAGTCACTCTTGACGGTCTGCAGAGCAGAAAAGTGTTGCTCCATCAGGGGGTACCTCAAGGAGGAGTAATTTCCCCAACACTCTTCCTTGTTTACATCAATGACCTGGTGAAAGATCTCCCTGCAGGAGTTAAAGCTGCCTTATATGCAGATGACCTAGTACTCTGGTGCGCTGATGAAAATGCCACCACAGCAAATTATAGAATGCAGTGGGCAGCAGACATGCTAGTGTCATGGGCAGAGAAATGGCTTATCACAATAAACACAGACAAAACCTCCACAACACTGTTCTCCCTCGCCCCCAAGGACAAATCAGCTAACATACACCTAGGGACAACCGTAATCAAGGAAGAAAGCTACCCCACCTATCTTGGGGTGACATTTGACCAAAGGCTTACATGGAATAAGCATATTGAAAATGCAGAAGGAAAGGCCCGAAGACGACTAGGCATACTCAGAAAATTAGCAGGTACCAACTGGGGAGCAAATGAACGAAATCTAAAGAAGATTTATAATGGAGTAATAAGACCACACTTAGAGTTTAGCCCAGCAGCATGGTCATCAGCTGCTAACTCACATCTGCAGTCTTTGGACAAGGTGCAAAATCAAGCTCTCAGGCTCATTACAGGAGCCATGAAAACTATACCAATAACAGAGATGCAGAAGGTTGCTGGATTACAGACATTGTCCCATAGAAGAGACACAAAAACCATGATCCAGATGGAAAAGTACAACAGTATGCCAATGCACCCAATGAAGGCAAGACTAGATGATCTGGCATTGGGACGTCTAAAGCGTAGCAGCTTTGTGCATCGGGGGAAAAGACTTATAAGACAGCATCAAGAAGACCTATCGATGAAGACAACACCACTGAAACCCACCCTATACCCTGTACCATGGGAGCAGGCCAGCAGTGCCCTCCAAATTAATACATCAGTCAGTGGTCTCACAAGTGGATGTGAGTATAATGATCTGCAAAAACGAACTGCTACATTGAGTATGATCCAAGAAAGCTATCCCGATCAATCATGGATACATGCCTGTACAGATGGATCAGCAACTAATGCTGTTAGGAATGGAGGTGCCGGTATCTTTATCTCATATCCTGACAACCACTATGAGACTAGGCACATTCCCACTGGTAAATTCTGTTCCAACTATACAGCTGAGGTTCAAGCTCTAGAGCAAGCTGTAAATATGATTTATAACACCAACTCTGACTGCCACCAGGTAGTCATCCTCACAGATGCACTGTCTGTCCTGCAAGCTCTCAAAGGTGGTAAACTCCCGCATCTGAGAAATGAACTAAATAAGGTAGCTGCCAAAAAGAGAACCATACTTCAGTGGGTACCATCTCATTGTGGTGTACCCGGAAATGAAAAGGCAGATAAACTTGCAAAAAAGGGAGGAGAATGTGAACAAGAAGATAATGAAGTCACATACTTTGAGAAAAAGAGAGCTATCCAGACTATCAGAAGAGAACAGAACCAACCCAAAGACGACTATCACACTCTCGACCGGCAGGGACAGATAACTATTTTTCGACTCAGGACAGGGCATAACAAACTGAATAAACACATGCACAAGCTACGATTGTCTGCTTCACCACTGTGCACATGTGGATTAAATGAACAAACTGCTGAGCATGTTCTACAGGACTGTCCTCTGTATGACCAGTTAAGAAAGATATACTGGCCCAATGACTCAACACTAAACTCAAAGCTATATGGAGTTAAAGAGGAACTTCAAACAACAGTCGAATTCATCATGAGAACTCGTCTGACGGTGTAATCATCAAAGATGCGATCGCAAGAAGAAGAAGAATCTCTCAAGGATGATGCTGTGTATTACTTTTCCTGGCACATTATTCTTCTATAATTTTTGCACTCTTGTAAATTTCCCATCTAAGGCAGAATGACCAGATAACCTTCCGTCCATTCTGCTGGTATTTCTTTTCTCTCCCAGATTTTTCCAAGTAGTTTGTATAATATCTCTGTAGAGGTATCAATATCTGTTTTGATGGCCTCTGCTGGAATGCCATCTGGACCAGATGCTTTTCCATCTTTCAGAAGCTTTATGGCTTTCTTTATTTCTTTTCTACTTGGTCGTTCACAGTTGATTTGTGGTCCCTCTTCTGGTGGCTGGATGTCTGGAGGATTTATTGAAGCTGGTCTATCGAGAAGTTCCTCAAAATGTTCTGTCCATGTCTTCATTTGTTCTTGTATGTTACTAAGCAATTTTCCATTCTTATCTTTGATGAGGCCAGTTGCTTGCTTATATTTCCCTGTTAGCTTCTTTGTGTTGTTGGACAGGTCCCTCATATTTCCTTTGGCTGCAGCTTCCTCTGCTTCCCTTGCCAGCTCTTCGAAATATTTCCTCTTCTCTTTTGATGTTTCTTCTTACTTCTTTGTTTGCTTCTATGTACACTTCATGAGCCCTGGCTTTGGAGCTTCTGGTTTTGCTTCTGTTTAAATCTGCTTTCTTGTTTTTCCTGTCTTCTATCTTGTTTATGGTTTCTGTTGTTATACATGCTGTAGCGTGAGGTTTATATTGGCTCTAGGATCAGTATAGTACTGACAATTACAGAAATAGAATTTCTGCAGAAAATGGTGAAGTCCCAGTGTCTGAGAGAACTACTGGTATCACAAATTAGTTACGGCTGTGAATGATCTGATCTCGAAAAATTAGTAGTGAGGAGACAGTCATAAAAGGCCACCCCCGCTGTGTAAATAAAAGTGATATTAAAACAAGGAAACAGATTTTACTTAACAATTATAAAATTGACAAGTCGTTCAAATACAATTTCCTTATTATTTATTTAGTATATACACTATCTACTCTTGTGCTGAAGGGTGGATGTTGGAAGATGGAATGCAATGGATTTGTAAGTTTACATATGATTTACAAATATATATATATATATATATATATATATATATATATATATATATATATATATATATATATATATATATATATATTACAACAAGTTTTCCAATTATAGGAAACAAATTTATATCAGCTGTGCTGTTAATTAAGTATATAAAATTTATCAGCTATGCTGTTATTCTTGTCTCTTGCTACGATAACTCAGTTTTTCATCTTGACCGTTAAATGCTCACAATTGCCGACAGAAATGGTACTAATGTGTACTCATCTCGTGAAACAGTTCTGTCCTTAATTTCTTGCACACAACACCTGCTGATGATCGTTTCGTTAGCCCACCCAAGACTGAGGGGGACTAAAGATGTAACTCCTGTGCAATCACTGTGCTCCTGCGAAGTTCCAGGCAGCTGGATTGACTGGACATACGACCTCAGGTTGGACGACATGAATAAAACCCTCTAAGATTTATACAAGCTAGATTTTGACTCGACTAGTGAAGCAGTTCTGCCCGGTCAATGCAGGTAAGCATAAATCAATCTTGACAGCCCTCTTCTCCAGTATGTCATCTAGCTGGCTTTGTGTTGGTGTGTGTGAGTTTGAATACAACCCGCCTGTACACCAGGGCTTATGCCTAATTTTATTCTGTCTGCCGCCAAATTGGGAGACAAGATGGCCGTGACCGCATCCCAAAATTTTAGGCTTAAGTTTTTCCTGGCGTGTACTTCGTGTAATTTATTCTGGCTCAGCGACTGTTCGTTGATTGGCTGGGGCAAATTTGTATCTCGACATAGTGTATTAACTAAGAAGTGGGTTTACACACATTTTACGACACATGCTTTGTGCTGATGTTCTCTTTTTCTCAGTACCTCTCCACATGTCTCATATATTTTTTTACTTGTTGCTAATGGTCTTCCGTATCTGCTACATCATCCAGCTATTGGAGTACTTGGTATTTGTTGGATACTGCGATTGAAAATTGTTCTTTTATTTCCTGATTTCTTAGATATCCCACATTATACTGTTGTCTATAGCTATACACTGTTGTAAATTTCTTGAGTTTTAATTTTGTTTTGGCTAATAGAAGATGGTAAACTGATACCACTGTTACGGTATATGATATTAACGCCGTCTGCTAAAGGTTATCAGACGTGCAATTGTAAAGGTTAAGGCATTTAATATATTGCGATAGATGTTTCAATTATTGAACGCTCCATACACGATCGATTATGACGTATATAGCGTTGTTTGGGTCACAGTCGGTAACTAAGAAACGCTACCCTTTGCTACTTGACCGCCAAGCTGAATAGCTGCGTTTTGTTAACCTTCCAATTCAATGGCATGATATAGCCATTTATATGTGCATTTATGATGGACCAGGGTCAGTCCCAGAACTCTACATGAGAGGAAACTTATGGAGGTTAGTGATTAACTAAATCCTTGGAAGGAGAAAGATAATCGTCTACTTTATACGAAGTAATTAGACTCACAGTCTCACTGTCGGCAGGTAGCCATTCTATCTGCGCGTGCATATAGCTGTGATGTTCTGACGACAATTACTGCATTGTATCCTTAAACGGACATTGACACGTAAAACAGCAGTCTACGCTATTGATTGATTGATGCATGTACCTCATGTGTGAATTGAACTGTTTATGTATGTGTGTAATCCATATTAAATTGTGAAGGACTCGAACCGGAGGCATTATTGATTGAATCACGTTACACCATTCAATCTTATGAATTATGCATTTTATATCAAGTTGCTGAGTTAATAAGATGAACAGTTGTTTACATCTTGATGCCAAGTTCAGACATTACGACAAACCAAAAAATGAGGTTCACCCCATTCGCGTACGAATATTAGCACGATCAGAATTCAAGCAACACAACCAGTAACCACACACGAAAGTCCTTCAACAAAAGTGGCGGCCGAATGCGGGGAACGACAGAAAAAAGAAACAAACTTCTGTTCCTTACGCACAGATTAACCATAATATTTACGATCAAGTTTCGATCACATGACCATTACGAAGCTGACGTGACGCACGTGATCATGAATAGCAACATGACGTCACTGTTGCATTGTCGCCGTGAAGAAGACATCTTTTCAACGCCTTTCTAGTTCGCTTCAAATTTATCAAGATGCACAAGATGGACTACCGTTGCCTGCCCATCAGGAGCAGACAGTCAAAGGCACAGGCCTAGCTGTTGACGACCTCTAGCACTGATATAAGCAACGGAAAAGATAAGTCTAGGTGTTTAACTGTTGTTATTGCAAACAGTGCTAACTGAGTCCATGCCCTCTGCCTACATCGGCATGTTTTTACCTATGTTTAATGTACTTTTTGTTGTCTTAATGTGTTGTTAATTCGTGGGAGGTAGGGAGGATGAACCGAAATTAGATTCTGTGGCTCTCACGATGCCTGAATTGATTTCGGTCGTTTCTTAGGGCAGTTAAACGATTGCACTTTTGGAAGCCCCATTGAGGTTTGCCATTGGACTATCTGTCCAAATCTGCTGTCGTTTGACGATTTGTGTTAGCTGTACCGTTCCGTAGATAACTGGTGTATTTTATTCGTACTCAGTTAACAATTTTATTCAGTTTTGTATCATATTCGTTAACTATTTCGTCCAGTCTCCTCTTACTATCATTTATTTGATGATTGTTAAATGGTCGTCCGTTATGAGTCCTGTGATGTCATCATTTTTTGCAGTCATTTTTTTTGTGTACTTTGAATATTAAGTTGACCTCGGGTCAGACCTTGACCCTTCATTTGGCTTGTGACACTTCCGCTTGTTTTATTTAGTTCATAAATTCATTTTTAATTGTGAAAATGTCTTGTTTGCGTCTTAACATTGTTTGTACCCTTTAGTTGCATCATTGTTTTGTTTGTCCTCATGATATATATTAATACTACATTAATAATATGATATTATATGCAATAATACACTTGTAATTTAATTTAATTAATTTTTTCTGATATTTAAGGTTAATATGGGACATAGCATAATTATGCAGTGATAGTCCAAGAAAGTAGCACTACAATTTATAAGAGATGCCTAGGGCATAATAATATAATATATATATTGACCAAATAAAATAATCTTATAGTTTACCTTTGAGGTAATAGACCCATTGTATATTATTTAATATACTTTTCTGGTACTAAGAGAGTGACTTAGTACATTGAACAATATAATTACTAGGAATCATACCCAACATTATTGGATATTAAGATTAATTGTGTGAAGTAATTACATAATAGTTAACAGATATCATAACTATTTATGATATAGTATTATTTAGATACAATATTGTTACAAAATATTGTCTATTAGTTGAACTTAGACATTAGAGTTCAGTACTATTGTGATTATTTATATTGAATATTTCTAAGTTGAGTAAGTATAATAATTACTCTGAAGCTACTATTGACTATTTTAATCAGTAATTATCAATAATTACTTACAGATAAAAGTCAAAATGCTTACTATAGACCATTTCGTTAAAATTGGTAGGGAATATGGTTATAAATCTCAAGAACTTCGTCAGTTTGCTGAGGCAGAACTGGAAAAAACATGAAAGAAAAGAAGCAGAGAAAAAAGCTGCATTAAAGAAAGAGGAAGAGGAACAAAAGGCTGCATTAAAGAAAGAGGAAGCAGAACGTGAGATGAAGCAAATTGACAAGGAAAATAGATTGAGAGAGATTGCTCAACGTGAAAGAGAAGAGCAAAGAGCAATCGCCAGACAGGAAGAAGAGAATAAATTGAAACGAGAGGAAATTATTTTACAACAAGAAATGGAATTGGCGCGTATCAAATTGGAGACAGCAAAATTACAAGCACAAAGTGCTGATGCAAACCAGAATAATAACGCACAAAATGGATCGTCATCCAGCCAAACTAAACATTTCTACAACTTTAAATTACCCACTCTCAACTTGAACGTGGACGACCTTTCATCGTTCCTGTCATGTTTTGAACAAACTTGCAAAACTAACCATTAGCCCGAAGAGTCATGGGTACTCAAGTTAAATGAATTCTTGGTTGGAGAACCACTGACGGCTTCTCAAAATGCTGACCCATCAATAGCAAATAACTACGGTGCTATTAAGTCCTTGCTTTTACGAAGGTTTCACCTGGACGAGGAACACTGTAGGTTGAAATTTAAGGGAATTTTACCTGAATCTCCAAAAGATTTTGCAGGATTCATTGCGAACATACGCAATACGTTTAATAGATGGGTTGAACTGGCAGAAGTCAACAAATCATACGACAAATTAGTTGATTTACTACTACAGGATAAGGTATTATCTTCGGTTAGCCAGCCATTTTTTGCATATTTGCAGGAGCGTAAACCAGGTACTATGGACGAGTTAGAAAAAATTTCTTTAAACTACTGTTCGGCACATCCGAATGCAACCATTTCTAACTCCTCATTAAGAGAACCTCTACCTGTGGCGTCTAATATGGCCTACAATCATAATAACAAACAAAGACATCACAGTGTAGACAGAAGCAGGTTCCAAAGAAATCACAATGTTAACTTTCAGAAGGGACATAATAATGATTTCAACAATAAAAATGAGTTCAACAGAGGTAGATCACGAGATAGAAATTATTCACCTCAAACAAACTACCACAATGGTCAACATAACACTAATTATAATCGATCACATACTCCCAATAATAATAGTAACTGGAATGGTAATAATCATGGCTCGAGACATCGAGATAATAGTTACTATAGAGGACGACGAGATAATTCTAACAATTATACTCGGAATCGATCTCATTCTCGGGGATCATCTCATTACAACCATAATACAGGGGCGGCAGTTACAAATAATACTACCCCTATAGCTCAGGTCCCACTTGACAATAATACAACACAGTCTTCTGCTGCATGTTTTGCTATTAATTATAATGTGGCAAATAGTTGCCAACAATGCAATCTTATTTTTCAGAAGGCGAAAGAAACAGTGCTTAACTGCGGACATATTACACCAGAGGTAGGTCTTGCAGTCAACGATGGAACAGGCCTACTAATTTTTAACAGGGGATTAGTTAATGGATCCGTCGTCTCAGTGCTGAGGGATTCAGTAAAAGTATGTATGCTAAAAAAACCATAGCTGATCTGATGGTTGGTCGTATATAAAGATTGTACTCCATTATAGAATGGGAGAAACATAACCTATGCACTGGAAACGCCGTGACGACTAGAGCGCAGACTCAACTCATGGAGAAAGTTGATGATAATAAAATGGATGCAGACAACCAAGAGGAATTTGTAGTCAATTCACCTATTGACAGGGAAACATTTGCAACCAAACAAAAAGAGGATAAATCTTTAAAAAAATTTTTTAAGCTGGTTGATAAAGTTGACAATCTATCCTCAGGTAATAATAACAAACATTGGTTTGTTATTAAAAATGACATATTGATTAGATGTTTTAATGACAAATCACAAATGAAACAACAAGTTATGGTCCCGTATACTTTTAGGCGGTACATTCTTCAACATGCACATGACTCACATTGTGCTGGACATATGGGATATACTCGAACACGATCTCGAGTACTGTCTTCATTCTTTTGGCCAGGAGTGTCAAGAGATATTTCGCAGTATGTACGTTCCTGTACTACATGCCAAGAAGTGAAAGCACGTGGAGCTTTTCACACGGCGCCTATTCAGGCTTGCGATATCTCAGTAAGACCGTTTGACAAGATGGCAATAGATATTATTGGTCCATTGCTACCATCGGCCAGAGGACATAGATTCGTCCTTACGTGCATTGATTTGTGCACACGATGGCCAGAAGCTATCCCATTAAAGACCACCACTACCACAGATGTAGCTGATGCACTACATCTCATCTTTTCTAGAATAGGGTTTCCTAGAAAACTTTTATCAGACCATGGGTCACAGTTTATATCTGACACCATGAAGGAAGTCATGAAAACTTGGAACATTGATAGGAATTTAAGTAGTATTTATCATCCTATGAGTAATGGTGCGGTTGAAAGACTTAACCGTACACTTAAACAACTACTACATAAGGTTACTGCTAAGCACCCTCATGACTGGGACAGAGCACTCCCAGCTGTTCTATTTGCTTATCGGGAGGTACCGCATGAACAAACTGGCTTCTCTCCCTTTGAATTAGTTTTTGGTGCTCCCCCAAGAGGTCCTATGGGACTAATAAAAGACTTATTAATTGACGCGGAGATGACTCAGGACACTCAGTCATCTTACGAATATGTGATTAATCTTCGGAAGAACATTATTGAGTCTTGCCAGTTGGCAACAGCTTCTTCTGAGGCTGCAAAAGCTAAGGCTCGATCTCTACAAAATAGGTCTCGACGATTACGCCAATTATTCCCAGGCGACGAGGCTTATGTGTTACTTCCTCACAATAACAATAAATTATTGATATCTTGGAATGGTCCTTACAAAGTCATTGATAAAATTTCCGACGTTGATTACGTCTTAGATATCAAGGGACACAAAAAGATATTTCATATTAACATGCTCAAGCAATTTCATACACGTCCTGAACACTTACAGTCAATTTTTCATGAACTAGATGACAACACAGTATCTACTTGTTATTATTCTAACTTATCTGTCATCCAGGAAGAAGAATCTTCTTTTCCTGAGGTACAGTTACCGTTACCGGTACCAGTAGTTCAACCTACTGAATCTTGGCGGGATGTAACCATCTCTTCAACGGTTACACCGCAACAGCGTCTACAGATTGCTAATCTATTACAATCTTATCCAGATGTATTGACCGACGTCCCGGGTCGCACATCGGCTATCAGTCATGACATTACTCTCAATGATGATACACCTATTCGTGTACATCCCTATTCTGTTCCTTTACATTTCCTTGCTAAAACTACTAAGGAACTTGAACAGATGTTGTCTCTGGGAATCATTGAGACTAGTAATTCGCCATTCTCTTCTCCATTAGTGATTGTCCGGAAGAAGGACAATAACATCAGACTATGTGTTGATTATAGAAAATTAAAATGCTAAGACTATAGTTGACAGCGAACCACATCCACTTATCGACGACTTACTGCCACGTCTATCCAACGCAACTATATTTAGTAAGATAGACTTAACTAAAGGTTATTGGCAGATACCACTGACCGAAAAGGCTAAGTACTACACCGCATTTTCCACTCCACAAGGTCTATACCAGTGGAATGTGATGCCTTTTGGGCTTGTTAATGCGCCAGCTACCTTCATTCGCCTGATGCGACAAATTTTATCAGGTAGACCAGACGTTATTACATATATTGACGACATATGCTTGTTTAGTTCGTCATTTGAGGAACATGTTTCGGGACTTAGATATGTTTTCGACACTCTAAGGAATTATCATCTAACTGCTAAACCTACAAAGGTGCAAATCGCGTGTAATGAGATAACCTTTTTGGGACATATCATTGGATCGGGATATATCCGAATGTTACCTAGTACAGTCTCCAAAATTCTAAACATAGCAGTTCCTCAGACGAAGAAACAGGTCAGGAGTTTGTTAGGACTTGTTCAATATTACAGTAGATTCATACCAAACTTGTCATCCATCATGGCTGTATTGTCTTCATTGTTAAAAAAAGACATGCCGGTGAAGGTGACATGGACTGGTACATGCAATGAAACTTTCAACAAAATTATAAATTTGTTCTCGCATGAACCAATTTTAAGACTTCCCGATGCTTCCAAAAGATTTTTCTTACGAACAGATGCTAGTAACTACGGCATTGGTGCATGCCTGCTCCAGAACCATGATGGCATTCTACATCCTACCTTATATATTTCAAGAAAGCTAAAGCCGGCAGAAACAAAGTATTCCACAGTGGACAAGGAACTTTTATCTGTGATATGGGCAATAACTAAACTTGAAAAGTTTTTGCTTGGTGCTCCATTCACCATCCAAACTGACCAACGTGCTGTAGCATCTTTGCGTCGATCTAATCATAAGAGCCAAAAACTCGCCAGATATGCAATCATCCTACAGCCATTTGAATTCTCCATTGAACATATTCCTGGCACTGAAAACATTGTGGCGGATGCGTTGTCACGTAATCCTATTGACGACGAATAATCAACATTAACATTCCTAAAACATATCAACTATAAAGGAACTAACCTTGCCTTCAATTTAAACTTTATAAACACTATATGCATCACAGAATTGAACTAAAAGACAATCAAGGTATACATATTGTCATTGAAACTTCGTCTAACGTCCATACACGATATATGAATATTCGTTGAACAATCATGGAACAATATCTGACGACAAGTCGAACTTATTATCCGATGTGCACTTAATTCTTGGATGCTGGGATAAATGACATTTCTTTCCAACGTAAACGTTTGAACATTTTTGCCTAAAAGAATTCATCAGGATCAAGACTACGGATGGATCATCATATCCTATACTAATTAATTAGTTAACTTAACTTCTTAATTGAATTATTATCAATAAAATGAAATGTGAGAAAAAAAAAATGAAATGAAAGAACAAAAAAAGAGAACGAAATATAAAAAGAAGAAATTATGAAAAGAGAAAATAAATCTCACACAAGTATTAGATTAATATTTTTTTTTTTAATGTACCTATACGTTATTTAGTTAGTTAAATTAGATAGTTATTATTCACTAACACTTAACACACACAATTAAGTTAAACTTATATTCGAATTTCTTTCTATTTCTTCTCACTTATTTTGTTTTTTTTTTCTTCTCTCATAACATCGCGTTACATTAGAACCTTAATAATTTAACTCTTAGTTTAATTAATTAATTTAATGTTAATTAGTCAAATTAATTCCTATATGACATACTAATACGACAGACCTTACTTTAATTTAATTCTGTCATTCACTATTAACATTGGACATTTATTTAGTTGATATAATAATATGTATAATATTGATATATAATATGATTAATGTTAGATGACTATGACAAATAGTTAGTTGACATGACCGCAACACGGTTCTACTCAGAACATCGTCGGCCATATGTCACAATTGTGTTAAATTTTTTTTGAAAAATTGTTAAGTCGGATAGATCTTGAAAAAAAATCTATCGATTTTTTTTTTCCCCCGGTGTACAGGGAATTGTTACGGTATATGATATTAACGCCGTCTGCTAAAGGTTATCAGACGTGCAATTGTAAAGGTTAAGGCATTTAATATATTGCGATAGATGTTTCAATTATTGAACGCTCCATACATGATCGATTATGACGTGTATAGCGTTGTTTGGGTCACAGTCGGTAACTAAGAAACGCTACCCTTTGCTACTTGACCGCCAAGCTGAATAGCTGCGTTTTGTTAACCTTCCAATTCAATGGCATGATATAGCCATTTATATGTGCATTTATGATGGACCAGGGTCAGTCCCAGAACTCTACATGAGAGGAAACTTATGGAGGTTAGTGATTAACTAAATCCTTGGAAGGAGAAAGATAATCGTCTACTTTATACGAAGTAATTAGACTCACAGTCTCACTGTCGGCAGGTAGCCATTCTATCTGCGCGTGCATATAGCTGTGATGTTCTGACGACAATTACTGCATTGTATCCTTAAACGGACATTGACACGTAAAACAGCAGTCTACGCTATTGATTGATTGATGCATGTACCTCATGTGTGAATTGAACTGTTTATGTATGTGTGTAATCCATATTAAATTGTGAAGGACTCGAACCGGAGGCATTATTGATTGAATCACGTTACACCATTCAATCTTATGAATTATGCATTTTATATCAAGTTGCTGAGTTAATAAGATGAACAGTTGTTTACATCTTGATGCCAAGTTCAGACATTACGACAAACCAAAAAATGAGGTTCACCCCATTCGCGTACGAATATTAGCACGATCAGAATTCAAGCAACACAACCAGTAACCACACACGAAAGTCCTTCAACAACCACATCTGCTCCTCTGTATACCTTTACGTCATGTAATGATGACCTAAATGTTCATATTTATGCAAATGTGATCAATCTTATTCTCAGTTCTTTGGTCTGGTGATATCCATATTACTTTATGTATTCTTTTATGTGGAAATATGCTTCCTCCTATAGCTAGTTGATTTGAAGCACAGAAGTTTGTTAATAGTTCCTCATTCATCATACATACTCCATGTTTTTCCATGATTTCTTCAAAGCCGGTGTTTTCTGTTCCTATTTTTGCGTTTAGGTCCCCCATCAAAATTGTGATGTACTTTCTTCTCTTTTTATCCAAGACATTTAATAGCCTGTTGTATAATTCTTCTCACACAGAATCTTCTTTATCAGTTGTTGGTGCATAACACTGGATGATGTTTATATTTATTTTCTTTTTGGCTGATTTAAACTTTGCTGTTATAATTCGGGGTCCCCTTGCTTCCCATTCTATAAGTGTTTTCTGTGCTTCTCTAGACAGCATTAGAGGCACCCCTTCACTGTGGTGGGCACTGTCTTCCTCATGTCCTGAGGACACCACCATTTCTCCTGTGATCAATTTCTTGTTCTCTACGCTCTTCAACCTTGTCTCACAGAGACCCAGGATATCAGTCTTGTAAAATCCACATTTCTGTTGCTCCTTGTGCACTTTTCCCCTGTTCATGTAGAGTTTGAACATTCCATGTGCCAATCCCGGAGATTTTCCGAGACGAAAAAAAGGTTAGTCGGCAACCCAGACTCCTTTCGGCTTTCTCTGAGTTGTTTCATGCGCCTCCCTTCCAGAGGACCTTCTTCTGTCTTGGGCGGCTGAGTTGATTTATATTCTGTATTTGACTTGTCAATGTTTGTTGAAGTTTTTTGGTAACAGTTTTTTATGGGATGGGGTAACCAGCCCCATGCCCAGCCCTCCTTAGTCGCTTTTTACGACCTGCCTGGTAGTTTACAGTGTTGCTGTTCTTTGCTCCCCTTTCGGGCCTTGGTAACACACGGGTGCTTTTTCTTTCTATCAGTCTGTCTTTCTGTATGTCTCACTGTTTATCAGTCTGTCTTGTCTTTCTGTCTGCTTCTCTGTTTGTTAGTCTGTCATTAGGTCTGTCTCACTGTTTATCAGTCTGTCTTTCTGCCTGTCTCACTGTTTATCAGTCTGTCTTTCTGTCTGTCTCACTGTTTATCGGTCTGTCTTTCTGCATGTCTCACTGTTTATCAGTCTGTCTTTCTGTCTGCCTCACCCGTGTGTTACCGGGGCCCGAAAGGGGAGCAAAGAATAGTAACACTGTTCCCTTCCATGCATGTCGTAGAAAGCGACTAAGGAGGGTTGGGCATGGGGCTGGTTACCCCATCCTGTAAAAAATTTAAACCACAAAAAACTTCAACAAATATGGACAAGTCAAATAAGGAAAATAAAACACAGCCATCCAAGACAGGATAAGATCCTCTCGCAGGGAGGTGTATGATGCAACACAGAGAAAGCCGAAAGGAGTCTGTGTTGCTGACTAACCTTCTTTCTTCTAGGAGAACTTCCAGATTTGGCACCTGGAATGTTCAGACATTAAACGAACAAGGGAAAGTGGCACAAGTAGCAGCAGAAATGAGGGAATATAAAATCGAGGTTCTGGGAATGTGTGAAACAAAGTGGAAGGGGGTAGACAGGAAGAAACTCATCACAGGTGAATTGGTGCTATCCTCAGGACATGAAGACGAAAGTTCACACCACCGTGAAGGGGTAGCTCTTATGTTATCTAAAGAAGCACAGAAAGCACTCATTGAATGGGAAGCTGTTGGACCCAGAATAATAACAGCCACTTTTAAAACAGCTAAAAAGAAAATACATGTAAATGTCATCCAATGTTATGCACCAACTAATGACAAAGAAGAGTCGGTGAAAGAAGCATTTTATACTAGACTACAGGAAATTATGGATAAAGTAAAAAGAAGAGACATCACAATTTTGATGGGTTACATGAATGCAAAGATAGGTACAGTCAATACCGGATTTGAAGAAGTCATGGGAAAACATGGGCTAGGAATAATGAATGAAAATGGGGAACTATTCTCAAACTTCTGTGCTTCAAATCAACTGGCTATAGGAGGAAGCATGTTTCCACATAAGAGAATACACAAGGCAACATGGATATCACCAGACCATAGAACAGAAAATCAGATTGATCATATATGCATAAACAAGAAGTTTAGATCATCATTACAGGATGTAAAGGTATATAGAGGAGCAGATGTGGCATCAGATCACCACCTTCTGATAGCCAAAGTAAAAATGAAACTCAAGAGATATGCAACAATGCAAAATTATAGACAACAATTTAATGTAGGACGACATCTAAGAAATCAAGAAACAAGAGACAAATTTGCGGTCACAGTATCCAACAAATTCCAAGTGCTCCATCAGCTGGAAGATGTAGAGAATACAGAAGACTATTGGCAGCAGGTCAAAACTGTATGGAATGAGACACGTGAAGAAATACTGGGGGAAAAAGGAAAGACAACAAAAAGCATGGATAACAACAGAAACCATCAATAAGATAAAAGACAGAAAAAACAAGAAAGCAGATTTAAACACAAGCAAAACCAGAAGTTCCAAAGCCAAGGCTCAAGAAGTGTACACAGAAGCAAGCAAAGAAGTAAAAAGAAGTAAGAGACAAGAGGAAGTATATTGAGGAGTTGGCAAGAGAGGCAGAAGATGCTGCTGCCAAAGGGAATATGAGAGAACTGTATAGCAGCACAAAGAAGCTAACAGGGAAATACAAGCAAACAAGTTTCCTCATAAAAGACAAGAATGGGAAACTGCTCAGCAATATACAGGAGCAAATGAAGAGGTGGACAGAATATTTTGGTGACCTTCTCAATAGACCAGCTCCACAAAACCCCCCGGACATCCAGCCAGCAGAAGAAGAGCTACAAATTAACGGTGAAAGACCAACGAAGGAAGAAATAAAGAAAGCCATAAAGCTTCTAAGAGATGGAAAAGCGGCTGGACCAGATGGCATTCCAGCAGAGGCCATAAAAGCAGATATCGACATGGCTACAGAGATGTTATATAAATTACTTGGTAAAGTCTGGGAAAAGGAGGAGATACCAGCAGAATGGAAGGAAGGATATCTGGTTAAGTTGCCTAAGAAGGGAAATTTACAAGAGTGCACAAATTATAGAGGAATAATGTTACTATCAGTGCCAGGAAAAGTATTAAACAGGATTATCCTTGAGAGATTAAAAGAGTCCATAGACAAGAAACTGAGAGATGAACAAGCAGGTTTTCGACAAAACAGATCATGTACAGATCAGATAGCCACTTTGAGAATAATAGTTGAACAAAGTCTGGAATGGAATTCACCATAAATAACACATAAGGAAGGGAAACCCGAGGCCTGTAAACAGTAAATTAATATTAGACAAACATAAAGGTATGTTTTTCAGGCACTCGTAAGAAATAAAGAAGTAGAACACTTGGACAACAGAAAAACAACAGACGTGAGTGGCTTATAGTAGATGGCTTATAGTAGAAGACTCACGTCTGTTGTTTTTCTGTTGTCCAAGTGTTCTACTTCTTTATTTCTTACGAGTGCCTGAAAAACATACCTTTATGTTTGTCTAATATTAATTTAATGGAATTCACCACTATACATCGGATTTGTAGACTATGAAAAGGCATTTGACAGTGTAGACAGAGAATCACTTTGGAAATTGATGAGGCATTATGGAGTTCCCCTGAAGATCATTAATTTAATAAAGAAAACATATGAAGACATGACATGCAGAGTTCTTCACGAAGGACAGCTTACACAACCGTTTGGGATAAGAACAGGAGTGCGACAGGGATGCCTCTTGTCTCCATTTCTTTTCTTACTAGCAATAGACTGGGTAATGAGATCATCGACAACACACAACAGAAATGGAATCCAGTGGACTCTGACTAAGCAGTTGGATAATCTGGATTTTGCTGATGACTTGGCTCTTCTGTCCCATAACCGTAATCAGATGCAGGACAAGTTGAAAACACTCGATGAGAAGTCACAGCAGTTGGGTCTGAAAATACACAGGGAAAAGACAAAAGTAATGAGAATAAATGCAGGTAATGATAACACGGTTGAACTTGAAGAAACACCAATACAAGATGTAGAATCGTACACATAACTTGGCAGTAATATAGACAAAGTTGGAGGGACAGACAGCGATATCAAAATAAGAATACAAAAAGCAAGAGGAGCTTTCATTGCATTGCGAAATATATGGAGATCAAGAGAAATCGGATCCAACACGAAAATAAGAATCTTCAACTCAAATGTCAAGTCAGTACTATTATATGGCTCTGAGACACGGAGAACAACAAAGACAACAAACAAAAAGCTACAGACTTTCATAAATGGGTGCTTGCGTAGAATAGAGGGATTAAAATGGTATGACAAAGTTACCAACGTGGAACTGATGACAAGAACTAGACAAGTGCCAGTGAAACAAGAGATGAGAAGAAGACGATGGCGATGGATAGGACACACACTGAGGAAACCTGTTGATAGCATTACAAGGCAGTCCTTGTTCTGGAACCCCCAGGGCAAGAGAGGCAGAGGTAGACCAAGAAGCACGTGGAGAAGAGAGCTGGAAACAGAGGTGAAAATGATGAGGAGAACGTGGAAAGAACTTGAGATGATGGCACGTGACAGGAGGACTTGGCATGTGTTTGTTGAAGGCCTATGCTCCTTTGGGAGTGGAGGGTTATGAAGAATTTCTGTCTGCCTCACTGTTTATCAGTCTGTCTTTCTGTTTGTCTCACTGTTTATCAGTCTGTCTTGTCTTTCTGACACTTTTGTCTCTCAATGTTTTATATTATCTCTCCCTCGGTCAACCTCAAATTTATTGGATCGTGTTCTGGTTTGGTTTGGTCTGGTCTGGTCTGGTTTGGGTTGGTGTTGGTTTTAATTAAGGACCATCTTCATTGCATGCGGACCACTCCATCTGTGCTCCGATCTCCTCCCTAAGATCACACAAGGATCTCAGCACAGTGCACGAACTCCGTAGCACCGGTTGAGGATACCCGTGTGTGTATACAGGAATCACGCATTCTATAAATATTTTTTGTGGCGGCTAGGTTTTCCCAAGTTTGTAAATTTTGCCAGGACAGCGGCCGTGTGGCCTACTCTTTGCGATTTCATACTGCCGAGGAATTTTTAACGTGCGCAGCTTGAACACGAGACCTCCTGTTTATTCGCCCTTATCCGAGAAGGCTAGGCATCCGATCTCGCAACCCATGTGATTGGGGGGGGGGCGGGGGCGGGGGGGGGGGGGGGAATGACATCATTAGGACCCATTGGATCTGAAAAAAATTTCCATCAAATATATTCCATAAACTGGGAACCGAACCTTGTACCTTTAGAATTAGAGGTGGACACCATACTTCTTGACCACTTCCCCCTCAACCACTGTGTTCTGATAAACATTTAACAACTGTATGGTGCTGGAATATTATGTATTTTAATCAAGTTTTTATGATGAAAAAAATTGATTTAACGAATCTGTATATTTATTTTCTTAAGCGCAGACATTGATTTCTCTCATATTGTCTCCACGAAAAACTGTTTGGAGATGTCAGGGACCTTGAGCTGACTAATGTCTTTTTTTTTTTTTTTTTCTATAACCAGCGGCACTCGAGCTTTCCAGCTCTTTCGGCCCAATGACATGTCATTGCGAGGCTGGGGGGTCAGTGGACTTTCCTTCCAACCCGGTCAGGAGCTTCGCTCCTTCCCATCCACACGGGATTTATGTGCAGGAGCCGTTCAGGTTATTCAGTCAAATTTCCGGTCGTAAACATTTCTTCAAACGCCGACGGCTGGGTTTGAACCATGAACACATGGTCGCCAGTACAACGTCGTAGCCATTACACCAGCGCGGCTCCCTACTGTCTTTATAAAAGTCATTAATGTAGAAGTCTGAAGGTGAACGAGATGTCAGAGACCTCGAGCTGACTGCTGTCTTTATTAGAGTCATTAATGTGGAAGTCTGAAGGCGAACGAGATGTCAGGGACCTTGAGCTGACTGCTGTCTTTATTAGAGTCATTAATGTAGAAGTCTGCGGGTGAATGAGATGTCAGGAACCTTGAGCTGACTTATGTCTTTATTAGAGTCATTAATGTGGAAGTCTGAAGGCGAACGAGATGTCAGGGACCATGAGCTGACTATTGCCTTTATTAGAGTCATTAATGTGGAAGTCTGCGGGTGAACGAGATGTCAGGAACCTTGAGCTGACTTATTCTTTATTAGAGTCATTAATGTGGAAGTCTGAAGGCGAACGAGATGTCAGGGACCATGAGCTGACTACTGCCTTTATTAGAGTCATTAATGTGGAAATCTGCGGGTGAACGAGATGTCAGGAACCTTGAGCTGACTTCTGTCTTTATTAGAGTCATTAATGTGGAAGTCTGAAGGCGAACGAGATGTCAGGGACCTTGAGCTGACTGTGTCTTTATTAGAGTCATTAATGTGGGAGTCTGAAGGCAAACGAGATGTCAGGGACCTTGAGCTGACTGCTGTCTTTATTAGAGTCATTAATGTGGAAGTCTGCGGGTGAACGAGATGTCAGGAACCTTGAGCTGACTTATGTCTTTATTAGTCATTAATGTGGAAGTCTGAAGGCGAACGAGATGTCAGGGACCATGAGCTGACTACTGCCTTTATTAGAGTCATTAATGTGGAAGTCTGCGGGTGAACGAGATGTCAGAAACCTTGACCTGACTTCTATCTTTATTAGAGTCATTAATGTGGAAGTCTGAAGGCGAACGAGATGTCAGGGACCTTGAGCTGACTGCTGTATTTAATAGAGTCATTAATGTGGGAGTCTGAAGGCAAACGAGATGTCAGGGACCTTGAGCTGACTGCTGTCTTTATTAGTCATTAATGTAGAAGTCTGAAGGCGAACGAGATGTCAGGGACCTTGAGCTGACTGCTGTCTTTATTAGAGTCATTAATGTGGAAGTCTGCGGGTGAACGAGATGTCAGGAACCTTAAGCTGACTTCTGTCTTTATTAGAGTCATTAATGTGGAAGTCTGCGGGTGAACGAGATGTCAGGAACCTTAAGCTGACTTCTGTCTTTATTAGAGTCATTAATGTGGAAGTCTGAAGGCGAACGAGATGTCAGGAACCTTGAGCTGACTACTGTCTTTATTAGAGGCATTAATGTGGAAGTCTGAAGGCAAACGATATTTCAGGGACCTTGAGCTGACTTCTGTCTTTATTAGAGTCATTAATGTGGAAGTCTGCGGGTGAACGAGATGTCCGGAACCTTAAGCTGACTACTGTCTTTATTAGAGTCATTAATGTGGAAGTCTGAGGGCGAACGAGATGTCAGGAACCTTGAGCTGACTACTGTCTTTATTAGAGTCATTCATGTGGAAGTCTGAGGGTGAACGAGATGAGATGTCAGGAACTTTGAGTTGACTACTACCTTTATTAGAGTCACTAATGTGTGCTTTTCCTTTCGTGGCACATAAATTGGGTTCAGGGATCGAAACCAGGTAGGGTCATGCTACAGCCTAACCGGCTATAAATGGGTCTGCTTGACTCTTGCTCTTGAGGTAAAGGTTGTCCCATAGAAGATACTGCTGAGGGGGCGAGTGTTAGAGACTTCATTATACTACCTTTATGAGGTGTGGTGACTAGCTCTACTCCTCATGTCATTTCCTTCCGTAACTCAAGAGCAAAGGCAGGTACCAATTCACAGCTGGGCGGAGAGTAGCGTGACGCCACCGTATTTCGAACCCAGTACCTGTGCCGCGAGATGTCAGCGCTCTAACGTCTCTACCAATCGGACGTTCTTGAGTTAAGGAAGGCAGAGACACCAAGGAAGTGAGCTGGTTCACCCACCTCATAAAAAAAACTTGACCTAGTTTGGTGTAGTCTCTAACACTTTACTCCCCTAGGACAATATCTGCAATGAGACTACCTTGACCTTTTGTTTTAAATTTAATTTAGTATGCGCATATTGGTGGCAAACTCTATAATTTACTTCTTTTCGTATTGAATAGAGGGCACGGGAAACTTTACCTAAAGAAGGGGGGGGGGGGGGGGGGGGAAACAAGAGCGGGAAAAGTTTTGTAGCACCACCGCTACTTTGTTCATTTTTTTAAAAAATCGGGAAGCCTGTCACAGGACAAACATACACACGCAGAACTGCTTAGGCTTTGTCGTGAATGGATCACGGTTCGTGGTTCCCGTCTTGTTATCCCCCCACGTGTACTCGTGTTCACTTTTGTATTGGCTATACCGACATTCCTCGTGTTGTTACGTGCAGAACGCGTGTCAAGTGTCTTTATTACAGACCCACAGGCTGGCGTTTTTGGACATGTTAGAGCAGTGTTTCCCAAAGTGTTTCGGGTCACCGCCCCCTTGGCTCACAGAACACATCTCCAATGAAGCATTCCCCTCCATTACGTAAACTAATTATTAAGAGTGGCAGATAAGAGCAACTGTTAATTCCAAACAGTGACACGGCAAGTATGGACAGTTAAGAGCCAGGGATTCAAACCTCCAGGACCACCCACAGTCCGCGGAAGGACGAGGACTAGAATGGAACCAGGCCAGGAGTAAGACAGCCGATAGAATAGTTTAGCGCTCTCTCTTACAAACCTCTGCACCTCACGGTAGAAGAGGAACGACTAAGTAAGTAAGTAATATATAAAACTTAATTACTTAATCCAGTGTAACCAACTTTCATCAGCATACCTACGTCATTGCTGTTTTCCATTTCAATGAGATGGGATGCGCTAAGCGCAGTAACATCAGTTTTTTCAACATCAGGTTTTACAGTTACTCAGAAGGAGTCTCAGATCCTCATGTTCAAATATGACTCAACGTAGTGGTGCTCGACCCAAGAAGACCCGCCAGGTGGGAAGAATTCCGGACCCCTTGCTCTTTGATGGGGTCCACCTTGCTCTTTGATGGTGGTCACCTACTTCCACATCGTGCAGCCAGGGCGCGGAGTGCTGATGATACCACCAGTACCACAATCATAGAATTTGTGCAACAGATCTTTGCACCTGTGGCACCAGCCCCATGACAACCGAACATCTGCTCCAGTCCTGCCCAACATACAACAGTGAACGGAGCAGCATATGGCAACAACCTACTTCTCTCCACGAAAAAAACTGTTTGGAGATGTCAGGAACCTTGAGCTGACTACCACCTTTATTAGAGTCATTAATGTAGAAGTCTGAAGGTGAACGAGATGTCAGGAACCTTGAGCTGACTACCACCTTTATTAGAGTCATTAATGTAGAAGTCTGATGGTGAACGAGATGTCAGGAACCATGAGCTGACTACTACCTTTATTAGAGTCATTAATGTAGAAGTCTGAGGGCGAACGAGATGTCAGGAACCATGAGCTGACTACTACCTTTATTAGAGTCATTAATGTAGAAGTCTGAGGGCGAACGAGATGTCAGGAACCTTGAGCTGACTACTACCTTTATTAGAGTCATTAATGTAGAAGTCTGAGGGCGAACGAGATGTCAGGAACCTTGAGCTGACTACTACCTTTATTAGAGTCATTAATGTAGAAGTCTGAGGGCGAACGAGATGTCAGGAACCATGAGCTGACTACTACCTTTATTAGAGTCATTAATGTAGAAGTCTGAGGGCGAACGAGATGTCAGGAACATTGAGCTGACTACTACCTTTATTAGAGTCATTAATGTAGAAGTCTGAGGGCGAACGAGATGTCAGGAACCATGAGCTGACTACTACCTTTATTAGAGTCATTAATGTAGAAGTCTGAGGGCGAACGAGATGTCAGGAACCATGAGCTGACTACTACCTTTATTAGAGTCATTAATGTAGAAGTCTGAGGGTGAACGAGATGTCAGGAACCTTGAGCTGACTACTACCTTTATTAGAGTCATTAATGTAGAAGTCTGAGGGTGAACGAGATGTCAGGAACCTTGAGCTGACTACTACCTTTATTAGAGTCATTAATGTAGAAGTCTGAGGGCGAACGAGATGTCAGGAACCATGAGCTGACTACTACCTTTATTAGAGTCATTAATGTAGAAGTCTGAGGGTGAACGAGATGTCAGGAACCTTGAGCTGACTACTACCTTTATTAGAGTCATTAATGTAGAAGTCTGAGGGTGAACGAGATGTCAGGAACCTTGAGCTGACTACTACCTTTATTAGAGTCATTAATGTAGAAGTCTGAGGGTGAACGAGATGTCAGGAACCTTGAGCTGACTACTACCTTTATTAGAGTCATTAATGTAGAAGTCTGAGGGTGAACGAGATGTCAGGAACCTTGAGCTGACTACTACCTTTATTAGAGTCATTAATGTAGAAGTCTGAGGGTGAACGAGATGTCAGGAACCTTGAGCTGACTACTACCTTTATTAGAGTCATTAATGTAGAAGTCTGAGGGTGAACGAGATGTCAGGAACATTGAGCTGACTACTACCTTTATTAGAGTCATTAATGTAGAAGTCTGAGGGTGAACGAGATGTCAGGAACCTTGAGCTGACTACTACCTTTATTAGAGTCATTAATGTAGAAGTCTGAGGGTGAACGAGATGTCAGGAACCTTGAGCTGACTGCTACCTTTATTAGAGTCATTAATGTAGAAGTCTGAGGGTGAACGAGGTGTCAGGAACCTTGAGCTGACTACTACCTTTATTAGAGTCATTAATGTGGAAGTCTGAGGGTGAACGAGATGTCAGGAACCTTGAGCTGACTACTACCTTTATTAGAGTCATTAATGTAGAAGTCTGAGGGTGAACGAGATGTCAGGAACCTTGAGCTGACTACTACCTTTATTAGAGTCATTAATGTGGAAGTCTGAGGGTGAACGAGATGTCAGGAACCTTGAGCTGACTACTACCTTTATTAGAGTCATTAATGTGGAAGTCTGAGGGTGAACGAGATGTCAGGAACCATGAGCTGACTACTACCTTTATTAGAGTCATTAATGTAGAAGTCTGAGGGTGAACGAGATGTCAGGAACCATGAGCTGACTACTACCTTTATTAGAGTCATTAATGTGGAAGTCTGAGGGTGAACGAGATGTCAGGAACCATGAGCTGACTACTACCTTTATTAGAGTCATTAATGTAGAAGTCTGAGGGTGAACGAGATGTCAGGAACATTGAGCTGACTACTACCTTTATTAGAGTCATTAATGTAGAAGTCTGAGGGTGAACGAGATGTCAGGAACCTTGAGCTGACTACTACCTTTATTAGAGTCATTAATGTAGAAGTCTGAGGGTGAACGAGATGTCAGGAACCATGAGCTGACTACTACCTTTATTAGAGTCATTAATGTAGAAGTCTGAGGGTGAACGAGATGTCAGGAACCATGAGCTGACTACTACCTTTATTAGAGTCATTAATGTAGAAGTCTGAGGGCGAACGAGATGTCAGGAACCATGAGCTGACTACTACCTTTATTAGAGTCATTAATGTAGAAGTCTGAGGGCGAACGAGATGTCAGGAACCATGAGCTGACTACTACCTTTATTAGAGTCATTAATGTAGAAGTCTGAGGGTGAACGAGATGTCAGGAACCTTGAGCTGACTACTACCTTTATTAGAGTGAAAGCCTGAAGACGAACGAGGTAGAAGATCCCCATGTTCAGTAATTTGCAGTCACGGTTCTTTGCTTGGAAAGATTGTAGTAAACGACCTTGACACCCCGCTCTACTTGCTAAAATTTTGGAAAGGCAATACAGAACATCTTAACCTTTTCCACAATGCAGGATAGTGTTTAGAGATGACTTTCTGCAACCAAAAAGTCTTGTACCACGTATATCACGTTATCACCAGCCCACCTAAACACTGAGACAATCACATCTGCAACAAAGCGGAGTCATTCCTTATTTTGGCACCTGCTTTTGGAACGTTGCGTACAGAATGTATGATCAGCGATAATCACGTTTAGAATGTATGATCAGCGATAATCACGTTTAGAATGTATTATCAGCGATAATCACGTTTAGAATGTATGATCAGCGATAATCACGTTTAGAATGTATGATCAGCGATAATCACGTTTAGAATGTATGATCAGCGATAATCACGTTTAGAATGTATGATCAGCGATAATCACGTTTAGAATGTATGATCAGCGATAATCACGTTTAGAATGTATGATCAGCGATAATCACGTTTAGAATGTATGATCAGCGATAATCACGTTTAGAATGTATGATCAGCGATAAGCTCGGGACGGTAAACACAGACGAAACTATGCCTTGCATAATGATCCTAATAATATAACCACCCCGCTACCTATCTGGGTTGGAAACCTCTACTATAGGGTAGAGCCGCGGTATCGCACTGTTTAGTTCAATGGCGTCCGAGCTCTGTGGTCCATAGTTCAATCCCCAGTTGAGGTGGCATTTTTTAGACCGCAAACAGCTCTAGGGTCGACCACGGCTCATGAATTGGGTACCAGAGCAACTTCTGCTGACCACATCACCCCTAGTGTGCCTTATGGTCAAGAAGGTATGGCCTAACACTTTATTCCCATTATGCCTCAGTTGGCATGTAACGGGTCCTTTTTTCATATAGGGTGTATGAGAAACTAGCACGAGCGAAGTTACGGATAAGAGGCGGGTTAGGGGTTTTTGTTGTTGTTGAAAAGGTGATGGGTGGAGAGTGGGCACTTAACAGCTGACCATTATTGCCTCTTCTCGTACACCATCTTGGTCTACACTGTTCAACCTAAAGGTTGGTTATAATTGGGGTATCTAATGTCATAAAAAGACATAATAGTCTGGACAAAATAGTGATGGAAGGCATGGTCCCTGGAGAAAGGGGAAGGGGTCGACCTAGACGACGGTGGACCCAGGACATCACAGAGAATCTGAACTTGTCTTTGGCTGATGCAGGTCGACTTGCCCAGAATCGTGATGCATTCAGAGCAGCTGTAATGGAGACAACGTTCTGGAAAGAATACGTCACATGATGAAGAGTGTCATTTTTTTTTTGAAGTTTTGTATTATCTTTAGATAACTATTTCCTGTTGCTCTTGTTGGTGTTTAGTTTGTTTTAGTATTTGTTCTTTTTAAGTTGGTGGGTTTGTTTTTTTCTCGTTGTCTTTCCTTGTCCTATGAGTAGTTAGTAATTTTGCCTTTTTATGTGTTATTTTTAAAATGATTTGTTAGTTTTTGTTGCTTAATTTCTATTTTGGATGAACTAATATTGTCAGTTATTAACCTTATATGTTTTCCTTTGTTTTGTATATATATCGTTTAAGTATTGATTGGGCTTTCCCTGGGGCATCTATATTTAAAACCGTATCTCCTGTCATGTCTATATTGTGATTTCTAAAGTATGTTTTTAATTCTAGCCTCTGTTGCTCGTACTTTTTACAGTGGTTCAGGCAGTGGTCTATGTCATTTTCTTCCTGACACTCCTGGCAGTGTGGTCTCTCTACCATAAAGTATGCTGCACCGAGGCAGAGACGCCACAGCTTTTTGTTCAAGGGTACCTTTAGTACTTCTGTGACCTGGTACGTCCTTGTTGGTTCTTTCAGAAGTTTGAATGCATGTCTGCCTTTACTACTGTCCTTCCATGTTGTCTTCCATTCCTCGTTTATGGTTAGCGCCACCTGGCTCTTGATCTCTGATTTTCCAAGTCTGTCACAGATTGCCTCCCCTGCTTTGCAGTAGTGGTCCAACAGTGACCAAAACTCAAGAGTATCTAATATTGGCTTCCAAGGTATCTACCTGCGCACAAGATTATTCTTGGCAGAGATGTAGATAGAAGGTTAATGACACTTCTACCTTAAGGAAGAGTTCACAAGATATTTCCAGAAGTCACGAACAATGTTGCATTGGGCTGAACAATTGTTAACGCATCATATCTGGTCCGTCGCCTTTTTGTGAAGGATTTAAACAGTGGTTTAACTCGTTCAAGCCCCCAGTTGGTGTAATCCAACGAAATTCCTTTTATAAGTAATATCTCTGTTTAGAGGTAAATATATGTCTAGGTAATTATATATATATATATATATATATATATATATATATATATATATATATATATATATATATATATATATATATATATATATATATAAAAGAATCTGGCTCATACATTTGCTTTCATACATATAAACAAAAACTGAAGTGACTATCATTGTTTAGTGTTAAAGCAACATGTAACAATTTTAATAATGAATTTGTCTTTAACAGTTAAAATAAATATGGAAAGATTGGTGAAATTTAGATACAAGTTTTCGTCATGGAGACGTAGGTGAGGATTTATCAAAGTCCGTTGCTTTCACCTACTTTACAAGAAACAACTCTAGCTGAGTCCTGCAGCTATGATTTATCAATTCTGTGATGACGAAAGCATTTTCCACACTCTCTTCCAGTGTAGGCGGTTAGGGTGGATGCTTTTCTCTCACTAGCGGTGTTAGTGCCACAAATCGTCTGATGGCTTGTAACCACGAACTTTAGAAAAATAGAAAAACAAATGCCTTCTGCTTAGTACATTTATTTGGAGCACTCTAACAGGCTCACGTTCCCGTTGTCCGCTCACCAATGTTAAACTCTCAGACGAATTTAATTCTCGAGCACGCACAACGTAACTCCGAGAAGATGGTTAAAATTCACCAATATTACTCTGAGGATTAACGGGTAAAATGTGTCTGGACAGTGAGAATATGATTTGTGCCTGAACTAACATTAACGAGTTACATACATCTCAAAAATGATATGCTACACTTGAGGCACAAATGATGTAATCATCACTCATTACTGCTCCAGTCGGAGTCCTGGGGTCACCTCTGCTGTCAGGTTTCCGCACGACTAGTCAGAAACAATCAACTGCTCTTGCAGTAGTGGTTCTTCCGTATACTGTTTTCATATGTTGAGGTTGCCAGCCTCATATATAACCGCTTAGTAAGAAACCTGTAAAATTTACATTAGTAAATAAATTGTTTACACTTACCCCAAAATTTTGGGAATACACAATCTCCTTGCACAGATTAAGACTGGACACAACTCTGTATTAGATCCTTCGAATCACTTAGGTCTGGAAATTATAGTTAATTCCTCTGATGGCAGGTGTTCTGCGAAATCACTGGCCTGGGTAAACTTGTTGTTTAATTCCTCTGTGGCTTGGTCTGGGAAATCAGAGTTAATTCCTCTGACGGCAGATGTTCTACAAAATCACTGGCCTGGGAAAACTTTTGTTTAATTCCTCTATGACTTGTGATTAAATTCCTAAGTTTCCAGTCTTGTATTAAAAATGTTTAACACCGAGATGCGAAATACCGGCAGGAAACTTGCGTCGCTCGTTTCAGGGACCACTACTGCCTTTGATAACGCCGATAGTCTTTCCTGAGATCCCTCAGTCTGTTTGATCGTGTGCCGCTACTTTCTGTTTGATTCTGGCACCGCCCCCACTGGGCCAAGTTAATGAAAATACTGCATATGATTGCTCAAGAGATGTCCGTGGGCGTGATTTTGGCCTCTCCTTAAATCAATGCGATGACCAGAATGAACGGTAGATAAACTGTCCACATATTAATCAGCAAACGTGTTGACCATCTGTGTGGAACGGTTGCATAGCTAATGAGTCCAGGGGAAAAAAATCCCGTTTGACGAAGAGTTACCACAATGTTCGGGGGCACTGATGCTATCCGAAGGGGTCGTTACGAAGGGTCGTACCGTATCATCCAACACTTCAGGGGTACCGATGTTATGAGAGGGTTCTTACCATCCTCTAACAAATTCAGGGACGGATGAGTTGTCTGTCACAGTCGCTGATCGGTCAAATTGCATGGCGTTATTACAGTTCTGTCTGGTAAAAAAGTATATGAGACGAGACATGTGGAGAGGTACTGAGAAAAAGATAACATTAGCACAAAGTATGGATAACAACAGAAACCATAAACAAGATAGAAGACAGGAAAAAGCAAACATGTGTAAATTAAAGATAGTTCCGTGGCCGATACTTCTGTATAGGTATGGAATGTTAGACTTCACCCTACTAGATCCAACATAGAGAGAAAACAACGAATGAAAGGGCAAAAAATATGCCAAATAATAGCGATGAGTGAGAGGAAGAGAAAAATGAAACAAAAGTCCACTCCATCAGTATCACTTTCCACTAGAAAGTTGACGAATTGCTTTTTGAGTCTCCTCCAGAGTTGGTATATCATCTAGTGCTTCATTTATAGGAATTTGGGGCAGTCGGTTGATGGCTTCATCGTTAATAGATGATGGCTGGTTCAGAATATTATTAAAGTGTTCGACCCAGCGTTGGAGAATTTTTTCCTTGTCTGTAATTAGTGTTTTTCCATCTGCATTAAGGAGGGGAAATGATCCTGATGATGTTGGACCATAGACCGCTTTGAGTGCATGGTAAAAAATTTTCAAGTCATGGCTGTCAGCAAAGCCTTGGAGCTCATCTGATTTATTACTCAGCCATGAATCCTGCATCTGGCGTAGTTTATGTTGGACGATTCTACGCATGTTGTTGAAAGCGTCTTTCTTGGATGTAGATTTTGGATCATTTATATATGCTTTATGGAGATGGTGTTTCTCAGCCAACATCTTCTTTATATCATCTGAGTTCTCATCAAACCAGTCATTTTGTTTCTTGATGGCGGGACCCAGGACCTCTGTAGCAGTGTTGTAGATCTGCTCGCTTAGGGCTGTCCAATTTGTTTCCGCACTTTGGCCGTCTAACGAGATAGATTTGAGACGGTCTTCTAGGGTGTCAGTGAATGACTGTTTAATTTTTGTCTTCTTTAGTTTGGTGACATCCAGCCTTTTTTGAGTTTTCTTTCCCTGGGGGCGCCTGGCAGGTTGGATACGAATTTTAAGTTTAGACACAATGAGGCGATGATCAGTCCAGCATTCGGCACCACACATGGACTTGGTCACCCGGACATCTTGCCTGTCCTTCTTCCTAACAATTACATAGTCAATTAGGTGCCAATGCTTTGAGCGAGGGTGCATCCAGGAGGTCCTGTTGCGGATAGGAAGTCGAAAAATGGTGTTGGTGACAAGGAGGTCATGTTCTACGCAAGTCTGGAGAAGAAGTCCATTGCTGTTACAGCGACCCACGCCGTACTTTCCAATAGTGCCATTCCAG
>JAMPIV010001301.1:0-22500 GCA_024509875.1 Oreohelix idahoensis | reverse complement strand
ATCCTACTTGGGATTGTAAAAGTAACGGTATTTCTTTTTTACGTTTACTGTTACTTTTTTTTTTTTTTTAAAACCAGCGGCACTCGAGCTTTCCAGCCCTTTTGGCCCAATGACATATCATTGCGAGGCTGGGGGGTCAGTGGACTTTCCTTCCAACCCGGCCAGGAGCTTCGCTCCTTCCCATCCACACGGGATTTATGTGCAGGAGCCGTTCAGGTTATCTGGAAGTCCTCCCAATACAGCACAAGCACAAAATTAAGATTATACCAGAGTTGCGTGCTTTCTGTGCTTCTCTATGGTGCGGAATGCTGGAGAGTCACAGAGAAGGAAATGTCAAAATTGTCCTCTTTTCACACAACATGCCTAAGAAAAATTCACCGCATCTTTTGGCCGAATACCATCACCAACCAAGATCTGCTTACTCGTAGCAAGCAAGAGGACATGCACACCATCATAGCTGGCAGACGCTGGAGCTGGGTTGGTCATGTCCTCAGAAGAGACCCCGATGCCATCACAAGAACAGCTATGCTTTGGACCCCTGAAGGAAAGCGAAAGAGAGGCCGACCAAAAACAACTTGGCGGAGGACTGTGGAGGCTGAGATGCAAAGAATGAACCAGAGTTGGGGCAGTATACGAAGGATGGCCACCGACCGTGCAAAGTGGAATCAATTTGTTGTTGCCCTACAAGACGCCACTAGGCGTGATGGCCACTGACTGCTTTGACGGTCGGTGGTTAAGGATCGAAGAAGAAGAAGAAGACGCCGTTCAGGTTATTCAGTCAAATTTCCGGTCGTAAACATTCCTTTAAACGCTGACGCCCGGGTAAAAGTACGTCACGCTTAGCAACATGCTCGCGTCATCATTCTCACATAGTGACGTCATGCACATACGCATTCAGTGGGAGTGCAATGCGGTACTCAGACAGCACTAACAGATTAATTGAGGTTTAAAGCACCGCAAATTCCTATATTACTAAGTGAAACATTCTGCAACGAAAGTTGAACAAATCCAGTCAGCTTTTCGGGAAAATACGTAAAGGGCACGAATTGCACCGTGAAATCTAAATAGAACACCCATTAAAAAGCTCGCCGGCCTTTCAATTTTTTTTCCTGGTGACTTGACCTAAAATCATGATAAAATTTCTTCTTCTTCTTCTTCGTTCGTCCTGAAAAGGACGGTGGTTGCGTTGTGTCTGTTTACGCCTAAGCTGTGATATCTGCACCTTTCGGTCGACACATCCGACTTCTGCACGACATTTTTTAGAACCGGGTTTGCCTTCCCATTGCGATCCACACTCGCTCAGCCAGACTGCACAGCTGCAGACTGTTTCCAGGACCACCACGTGGAGGTGGAGTGCGGTCTTGACCAGCTCTGGTTCGCTGGTCCTGACGCAGGCAGTCAAGCTATGAGTCGCTGACTGCGTTCTCTATTGCTGCGTCTTTGGGTCCCATGATAAAATTTGACAACAAAGATCCAATGAAGATGAAATGGAATGCATGTAAAGGAATGCCACAACATAAGGAGAATCAGTGACGTCATCAGGATATACAGCTGCAAGAGCACAACATATTTCATTGCGACCATATTATGGCGGGTTATTTGCTCATCTTATCAGAATAAACGACGACCCTGCTCGGAACTCTTCAGCATTGCTTCTGAGCCCACGGATTTACCCCCGTGTGAGAATCGCTGCGCTAGTAAACAGATCACAGTCACCAACAGTGAAAGAATGTAGGCACGTAACAGTACGTCGTTGTCGCCCAAAATTGAAACTTTCTTCATTCGTGCAGTCATTTTTAACAAAACGTTTGGGGCATAGAAATACAATGTGACCGACGGCAGCCTTACCATTCGAGAAGGACACGCGTAGAAAGGAAGGACGTGTAGATTATAAACGGTTTAGGAAATTCTAGACTTTATTGGCAAGCGTGACTTCGGGTAAAACGTATTGGCTGTTCAGTAGGTCAGTTTTTTGCGCGTTTTGTCTTGACAGTGTTTGTATATATTAATATTTATTATCGTTTATGTATAACCATTTATAAACGAGCAAGTTTACCAAAAAAAGTACTAATGACTAACCGTGGCACCGATAAAATGACTGCTGAACATTTACTTCAAAGGTGCCAAGCATATAAGGAGCAGTGAAAGCGCATATGGCCATCACATAGCCTATTCATTCATGGAAAAAACTCTACGAAGATGCAAGTAGCCTCAAGCCGGCCACTGTTTTCTTTGAACATATTCAAGTCTACGTCTGAAAGTGAACGAAGAAGAAGGAAAAAAGGTACCCCTAAAAATAATGAAACGGAGAGTGGAGAATTAAAGCGAGCATCATAAACGTGTAGCATCTGCAGCACATTTAGAAGGCTGAAGATCTCGCCGGGGACTCATTTTGTTGATTCTGAACGATCTTACTTTAAATATTTGTAAAGTTTTGAAAACAAAATTTAATTTTTTGCCTAATTCTTTTCAAGGAATGTAAAAATTAGACTGCAAATAACATTATTAAATATATGTAATTATATGTTATTTTACTAATGCGTATTATTTGAAAATATAATTATGCAATAATTTTTTTAGATACAGTTTAGAAAAAACATAACCCAGAAAATTCTTACCTTTATGCACCTATACCTTAGCTCGTGTTAACAATGAAAAGTGTTAAGAAATCATCGATATTTACCGCTCTGGCAGCCGTGACGCCCTCTGGCAGCATTACACTTGGAGTTTATGTTATTAATGTCTGGTTCGTTTCCGGATCCTGTATTCCATAATTGCGTGATATCGTCGTGAGAATGACCGCTGCGAGTGAGAGACTTTTTGTGCGTGGATGCTTAGAATGATGTGTGTCTTTTTCATGCGTCACTTTCGCAGCGAGAACATCGTATTGTTCGATGGTCCTTGGTTCGAATCCTCGGTAAGCCTATCACTTCGGTCAATTTTTTGTCTGTTGTCTAATGTTCCAGTTCTTTCTGTCTTACGAGTGCATGGGGGCTGGGCTGGCAACCTGATTTTTTTTTAACTTTTACCGAAACCACCGCTGCAGGACTTTGTGCTTTGGCCAAAGCTTGCTCAAAGTGGTCAAAAGCTGTGGTGCCTCCATGCTCCATACGGAACGAGAAAGGAGATGATGATAATTATGATGATGGTGAAGTTGTTTATATTAAAAAAAGATAAAAGTAGTCCCATAGCAGATACTGCCGTTGGTGAATGAAGTGTTAGAGACTTCACCATACTGGGTCTGGCATCGAGAGGTGTGTGTGTGTGGGGGGGGGGGGGGGGGGACCAGTTCCCCTTCCTTGCTGCTTTTTCCTTCCCTAACTCAAAGTCAGGTACGTATTTACAGCTGGGTAGACTGGAGCGTGTTGGTACCGTGATTCAAACCTGGCACCTCTGCCACGAGAGACCAACGCTCTAACCACTCTGCCACTCGGACGTTTATATTATGCTAACCAATTGATATTTCTGCCATGCCCATAGATATTCACCGCCACATATTTTATGCAACAGTTCTTTATCAATGGAAGTGTCACGTTATGGCTGAACCAATATCTAAGGGCAATCAAAGATAGCTTACACCGCCTAACTGTGTACTGGAATGTGTGTGTCAAAGTTCATCCAATCCGTGCAAAGAGAGCTCGAAGCAGGAACCATAGGCTGGGCAAGTAAATAATATGAAAATAGTTGGAAGTTGTGTGCTTGTCTGCTACTAGTGTGCAAAAGCTAATGGATTCCATCATATATGGCTATCAAGGTCCGATATTACCCAGCCTAAGCTATATTTTGATACCTATATCTATGCTGTAACTGCAGTAGAGCAGGAGATAATTATGTTTAAAGGCAGTAATCACAAGGATCGTACGAAGTTTCGCCCTGTTTCGACAGCCATAACAAAATGTACAGCGGATGGAGGAAAAAGACAGAACGATTGCGACCAATCGTCAGGTTAAAACAAGACCCGGGTGAAGGAAATTTGTTAGAAAATAACGATTCAAAAAATTATGGAAGTTTTATTATATGCACACTGTGGTCTAGAAGCTACCCCTTCTGAGGAAAATTGAGTGACCGAGGAAGGAACAAACCAGCCAATGGGATCTTTTGTCTTCTCGTCACCCGGTTCAGAGGAATAAAAGGGGAGACAAATATTGGCAGATATCACTCTCCGCCTATATTTTGAAATGAAGACACAGACGACAGTGTTTCAGTACCTTTGCCATCCAACAGTGTGTGCAGCCTGTCAAGGTTTTTGAAGCCCTGTGTTATTCGGGATTTAGGGTCCTATTGTGTCAAATTATACAACCCTGCCAGCCAGACAGAAGACTGAAATACCAGTGCAAGTAAACGTTCAGGCACCCAGAGTATTCCTCAGATCAGGTTATGGGAACCCTAATACCTGGGATTCTCCAAACCCTGGTTGCTGCAGAGAACAGATGGTGTGATCACATAAGCTAAGTCAACACCTATCAGACTGGAACAAAATATTGGCCACAACACATAATATATAGTATGATGAGAAATAAAATTGTGTAACTCATTATTGAGAAAGACATGATCTAAAGTCCCATGACTCTTATCAAGTTTAATAAATAACAGAACAGTGCAAGCAAGTGTAATTGACTTTTCTTAATTAGAATTAACTTTGTGAACAAAGGAACTTTTCAAACAAAGGAAAGAGACACTAACTTGTGGTTTTAAATCCTTATTTTGAAATTCTGTAAATGGTTTTGTAACCTCATCTTCATATATCATATCATCCATCCATTTCAACACAGAAAAGAAAAATTATTAATGTACATAAATAAATTAACTAATTGTATACAACGTCTTGAGTAACTCATTTCAGTTTGTTGAAGTTACTTTAATTTTGTTAATTCCCCTAGGTATAGAAACAGCCCATAGGTTAGTCGTGAGAGGAGACAGTCTAGAGTCTGGTACTGCTCATTACCATCTGGGCCAGATAACTTTATAGTCTGACTATACCTATGACAACCATACACCATTGCTCATTTCTGAGAATGGGGTATTGCCTTTAAGACTAGAGATCTTCTATCTCTGGCAAGTGTATCCTGGTATCACCTGATACATCTTATTGTCTACTATGCTCAACACTTAATCAAACCTCTCGTGACAGGAAGTAATAAAGATAGGTCTTCAGTGTTATGTAGAACCAATCATGACATATGTGAGTGAGTCATGGACAAGTAGTAAACAAGAAGGAAAAGCACTATAGGTCACAGAGATGTGGTTTTACAGAAGAATGTTAAAAAAAAAGCATGGACAGCTGAAAATGAGTAATGAGGATGACCTGAGAGAGGCCCATGCACAAAGGAAGCTTATTCTTCAAGTTAGAAAGAAGCAGTCCACTTTCTTTTGGGCAGGTTATGAGAAGAAGGAAGCTGGAGCATATCGTGACAACAGGAGTGGAAGAAGGAAGCTGGAGCATATCGTGACAACAGGAGTGGTTGAAGGAAAAAGAGTGGACGACAAAGAGAGAAGATACTGGGCAGTTTGACATTTTGGCATGGGAAGAAGTCAAAAACAGAATTGATAAATAGTACTGGAGACAGGGAGTTGTGGAGATACATGATCGCCTCGGCCACCAGGCATGGTTCTTGAAGATGTTTTTAGTGACACGTATACCAGTTAACGTTCGATTGACAGAATGGTTAAGAGCGCTGGTCTCTCGCGGCAAAAGTGCTGGGTTCGAATTACGGTACAGTCTACCCAGCTATAAATGGATACTTGGCTCTCCTCTTTGAGTTAGGGAAGGAATGGGCAGCTAGGAAGGGAACAAGTCACCCCACCTCTCGATGCTGGACCTAGTATAATGCAGTCTCGAACACTTCATACCACCACGGCAGTATCTGCAGCGGGACTACCTTTATATCTGTTATATTTGTGTTTTTTGGCACCTGTATCTGTCGTGTTTATATTTAACGGCACGCGTAGTTGGCCTGCTTATACTAAGCGGCTCGTGTTGATGACTTAATTGTATTTAGTGGTACGTTATGCCTGTCATTATTTACACTGTCCAGAGATAACATATCAGTTGACAACAAATACCCTAGCCTACCACCCTGTGTGTTATCTACTGAAACTTTTTTTTAGTACGAGTATACTGAAACGTTCCGTTTGGTTGCCAGTTCTTATAGCTCCCATTAATTGCCCGTACCTGTTCGTTATTACTCTCTGGCGTTTAACCTTAACTGTCGATGTTTAACCTTTAGAAGTCTTATAATTTCTTAACGCGTCACCCTTTATTTACCACTTTTATCTAACTTCACATGCGGTTTAAATTTGTCGTGTTTTAACGCTAAAAAATCTCCACGTTCAAAAGAACTGAAAATGTGCATGCCGCTATCATTCGTACTATCTCTTTTTATCTTCCTAGTTTTTACCGGCATAGCACCGATCAATTTTACATAATAACTTTAAAAGATTGTAAAATAAGGTGGAAATATTTAATTAAAGTAAGGGAAATAATGAGCTACAAATATCAATTGTATTTCGTATTTGAAAGGGGCAGGCATCGGGTGCTGAACGTTGATGTGCCTATTTAATCAAGGTGTTTGCTCAAACAATTAAGCAAGACGTTTGTGTTAAAACACAAGTCTAGCAGTGACCAACTTTATCGTGAGCCTTACATTAGGTGTTAAAACTATACTATTTTACTTTCCCCACTGCGCGCATATTTTTTTCCTGGACATCTTTTACCTTTAGATTTGAGAAAAGCTTCGAGAACATCAGAGACCCATTGCTGAGCAGTGGTAAAAGCAAAGATTTGACCCAACGACTATTGTCCCCAGCACATTTCAGTGGAAACAAAGCTTGTCTTGGTCTTTGTAAATGTGACGGTCTCTCATTCTAAAGGGAGGTCACTCTATAATTTACTAGTCTAAAGGCATAGATTTTTACTAGTCTAAACGTATAGATTACCATGTCATGTTGGAGATTATTATTAATTGATACAACTTAATGTTGATCTTTTACAAAGTAACGCAACCCTTGTTGGAGATAGTTCCTAAGTAATACCCCTCTTGTTGGAGATCGTTATTAAGTTATACAAGTCATGTTTGAGATCGATTCTAAGTGATGCAAGTCATGTAAGATAGTTGGTAAATGAAACAACTCATGTTGGAGATCGATTCTAAGTGATACAAGTCATGTTGGAGATAGTTGCCAAATGATACAAGTCATGTTGGAGATCGTTACCAAGTGATACAAGCAATGTTGGAAATAGTGATTAAGTGATACAACTCTTGTTGAAGATCGATTCTAAGTGATACAAGTCATGTAAAATAGTTGGTGATATAAGTCATGTTGGAGATGGTTACTAAGTGTTACAAGTCATGTTGGAGACCGTTACTAAGTGTTACAACTCATGCTGGAGATCGTTACTAAGTGATACAAGTCATGTTGGAGATGGTTACTAAGTGATACAAGTCATGTTGGAGATCGTTACTTAGTGTTACAAGTCATGTTGGAGATCGTTACTAAGTGTTACAAGTCATGTTGGAGATGGTTACTGAGTGAAACATCTCGTGTTGGAGGTCGTGAATGATACAAATTATGCTGGAGATCGGTACATCGATTTCTCTTAATCGCAAAGCCGTGAATAGTGATGACGTCGTTGCCACGCCTTAATATCCTGCCAATGGTCTCGCCTTTGATCAGTTTATACAGACTTTCTTCAGGTTTCCGACAAGGCGTCCGCCAGAATGACCAAGCGGAGACAACACACTTGATTATCTTGACACAATAATCAAAATGATACTGTTAATCATATTATATATATCATAGCAAAGATTAAGAATACACCCTGGCGATGGATAGGTACACACACTAAAGCAGTGCTTCTTAAAATGGGGTGCTTCCAACTGAAGGAATTGTCTTGAATTTCTTTCTTCGTGGTGATTGCGGATGATGCCACTCAATTGACTGTCTTTTTGTCTCAGGTTCAAAATGATATGCCCAGGTTTCGTCACGTGTAACGATCTTAGCCAAAAAGTTCTCTCCATCAGCATTGAAACGCTCCAACAATTCAGAAGAAATTGCTTTCCTTTGCAATCGGTGGTCATTTGTGAGACTTCGAGGATCCCATCTTGCGCAAACCTTAGAAAATCCGAGAGTTTTTATAACTGCATTTGCACTACCAATGCTGACTGACAGCTGTAAGGCCAATTGTTGAGTAGTGATTCCGCCTATCAGTAAGAATAATGCCCTCAGCGCATTTCAACATTTCTGCGTTGGTGGCTGTGGCAGGACGTCCACAGCGCGGCCGATCAAGCAGCTCCGTATCTCCACTTCCTGATTCTTTGATTCTCTGAAGCCAGCGACTGACTGTACTCCTGTCGACTGCAAAACTTCCATACACATCACATAGACGCTTGTGAATATTCACAACAGTTTCCTTCTCTGCAACGAGAAATTCTATCACAATTCGCTGTTTATAACGCAAGTTGCTAAGACGCTCTATTTCAACGGTTTAGGGCAGCCGTATTATTTGGCCGGTTGCGGTGCAATTTGGTGCACACAATTGGCACATGCCATAGTTGAAGGTATAGCGTGAAATTACGTCACTGGCGCATAATGTGTAAAAAAAAAAAACAACAACAAGTTGGTTTTATGTAACGAGTTTTGCTGACGCTTTAAAGGTAAATATCATACATATATGTTTTATTTAAACTACAGCTTGAATTGCTAAACGAATATGTGTTAAACCATTCACATTTACAGACAAATGGTCATTTGACGCAGTGATCAACGAATTTCAACGTAAGGAAGTTTTACCGTACGCGTAAAATGCGTATTTTATCGTCAAAAATACAATACGTGTCATACATACGGTAGAACGCTGTTTTACGAGCTACTGGTAAAATTACTTCTGTTTGTGTCCATTTTGTTGTTCTGTTTATTTTACTGCATGCGGTCAGGTACAGTATTTGATCGCTTTTGACTTTTTTTTGGAGTAAGTACTTCCTAAATTGATAAGATTTCGATTGACAAAGTGGTTAGAGCACTGGTCTGTCGCGGCAAAGGTGCTGGTTTCGGAATCACGGTACCGACACGCTCTAGTCTACACAGCTGTAAATGGGTACCTGACTTTGAGTTAGGGAAGGAAAAGGCAGCCAGGAAGGGAACTTGTCACCACTCCTCGATGCTAGAGGCGCCACTATACTTGGTTTAGGTTCGAGAAGTGAGGTTACCAGTTGCCTTCTTCGCTGCCTTTGCCTTACCAAACTCGAGAGCAGAATCAGGTACCCATTTCCAGCTGGGTAGACTGGAGCGTGACGCCACCGTGTTTCGAACCCCGTACTTTTTATTCCACGAGAGATCAGCGCTCCCTAACCACTCTGCCAAGCGGACACTCAAGCCGTTATACCGGCGACTAAGATGGCGTAGTATTTGAGAACGAAAAACAAAATAGAAAATGTAGCCTGTCTGTTATCGATCAGCGGAGAACTGTCAGCTAATATCTCTGCTACTTCAGTCAGACACATTCCAGATTTGGGACATAGTGTAGCAGACGAGATAATAATTTTGTTGGTAATGCATACAGTTGGCATTGCTTTTAACAGGTTGTTACTTCTAACGGGCATCGCGTATAGAAGGGTCACTCGTTATGGTTAAAAGTAGTGTAAGGAATATCATTTTGCTTGCGGCGACCGGGAGATATAAATATTTGATGTGTGTGGTGATAATTCATTGTTGGTAGTTTTATTACGGGTCTGAAGCGAACGAATGTTGTGGTCGTATGTCGGAAATCACGATATACTATGTGAAGCATAAGGATATGTTCGGGAAGCACGCCTGAATGCTAGAATGTATAGGTCTGTTTTGTTACTATTTAAAAAAAAAGAAGCCAATTTTACTATTTGCTTGTAGTGACGTAATACAATGTACAAATCCAATACCATAATTCCCACCGTAAGTACGTCGGTCGGTCGGTAACATCATGCACACCGTCATTTGCGCACTTTTCTATTTTTGAGAGAGTACATTAACTTTCAACCACAGTTAAGGGGGTGCAACTGTGGTTGAAAGTTAGACAATAATTGTATTGTTTCCCTTATATGTACTCTCCCGAAAAGAGAAAAGTACGCAAATGACGGCGTGCATGAACAGTTTGATTATGGAAAGAAGCCAACAACACAATTGATAAACAGTACATGAACTGGAGACAGGAAGGTGCGGAGATGCAGATTAAATCAACAGACGATCAAGATACTCTTCTGTCCAGTTTCATTCGGGAAACAGATTTAACTCATCATTTTCTTAAAAATAACCTTAAAATGTAAGTTTTTGATTGTTTCTTCAAGACAACATTTTAATTTGAAGTATTGCAGACATTATTATTGATCAAAATGATAAGATGGCTGCAATTAAAAACCTGTCAATTTTGACGGGTTGTTGCTAGTTATAATATAAAATGTACTGTGCAGTCTTCTTTTCTTCTTTGACCTTTAAACTCCCAAAGGAGTATAGGCATTCTACAAACATATGCCACGTCGTTCTGCCCCGTGTCATCAGCTCAATGTCTTTCCATGTCTGAAGTGTTAGAGACTTCACTTATACTAGGTCTCAACTTTATAAAGTGGGGGGACCAGTTCCTTTCCTCACTGCCTCTGCCTTCTGTAACTCAGAGCAGAGTCAGGTACCCATTTTTATAGGCGGGGTAGACTGATGCGCGACGCAGCCATGTTTTTGAACCCGGTCCTTTACATTCGTACGCTGAAACGCACAAAAATAAACCTAAACATTTTGTTGTAGAATATAAAAATATTATTAACAAAGTATAAAAGGATAAAGTTTACTTGAACACCATCATCATCATCAGCTGCCATCTCCACAACGAAGGTTGGCAGTAATGGATCTCCAACGTCTTCTGTCTCTTGTCTTGATGGTACACTCTGATAGACTCTTTCCTGTCCATCTCTTGATGTTATCTTCCCACTTATAGCGCTGTCTTCCTTTTGCACGTTTGCCTTCAGCTCTTCTTTCTATTATGGTCTTCTCCAAGGTGTTATGTCTTTTTATAATGAATAGTTTAGCTGCCGAATGTTGGTCTTCTTCATTAATTCTCTTTTCATACCTAGGTTTTTCTATGACCTTTTTATTTATTTTCTTCGGTTTCGATGAGATGCTCCCCATTCCTTCTAGGTTGAACGGGACGCACCTCGCCAAAATAAGGCAAAATTGTATTTAAAAAAAAAAAAAAAAGACAACATTCTAGCCGAGCAGACGGCTCGCAAAATCTCTGTTTGCTTTTATTGATTGTCAGACGGTTAAGAAGGCTTTTCTCCCTCATTCCCTTCCCCATAAGAGAGACATGAAGTTTTTCAGTTGCGAGTGAAATTCCAACGGTACATTAAAAACCAAAAAAAAAAATGATTGTTTTTCGCGATGTGTCAAAATAACACGTCTCTATAATTTCACTCCCTTACGGAGAATATCTTTGTAATTCTGTGATGGGGCCATAAAAACACCCCTTGGCGTCGTCGGTAAGATAGGCAGACAGTGACACCGAGCAAACAGCGGGCGAACAAATATTGTAAACACCCAGCAGTGCATTCTTGCAGCAAGATGGCTTCGAGGACTACACGTGTTGCGAGCAGAGGGGAGTGCGAGGATGCAGATCCAAGACCACTGATGGGTGCATCAGTAGTACAAAGTGAGGGCCAGAGCAATGCGCATGTGAAGGTAGTATACGTGAAGGTGCCGGAGATAAGGCGATTTGGTGGAAAGGCAAGTCCCACTTGGCAAGAGTTTGTGGAAGACGTAGAGGCCGCGTGGAAGGTAGCGCCCTTTACTGCCGAAGATAAGGTAGACGTTATCTGAAATAACGTTACACCAGTGGTATCTAGAGAATTACGGATACGTGACGGAGCCAAGGCCAGCCCTGAGCAGTTACTCAAAATAGTGGAAGAAGCCTACAGTGAGCGACCACTAGTCAATGAGATGACTAGGAATTTCCAGGCCGTGAGTCAGGGGCCTAGGGAATATGCTGTTTTCGGTGAAGGCAAAAAGCCTGATACACTAGTGCAGGTACCCAGTGTAGAAGCCCACACTGAAAAGGACGCACTCGAAGCAGAAATATCTCTTCTAAAGTCCCAGCTAGCACAGCTATCACAGACCAGTTCGCCAGTACAAGAGGAGGTGCAAAGAAAGAAAGCACCATGCCAACCGCGGAAACAGCCAAAGCACGACGAGGGGGTGTGTGAGCAGGAACCTCAACTAGACCTTGGTGTATGTGAGAGTCAGGCTGTTGTCAAGGAAAGCTGTGAGCTGACAGTACCAACAAACGCAGTTGCACCAACAAGCGACAAGGGGTTTGCAAGTGGTATAGTGTCGACAGGGGATGGGGTTTTATTACGCCAGATGATGGAGGTATTTATGTATTCGTACATCAGACCAAGATCTTCAGAAAGGGATTCCGGAGTCTGGCAAGGAACGAGAAAGTAGAGTTTGATAGCAAACCATCTGTCTAGGGCATGGAAGCGGTCTATGTATGTGGCATTGGCGGCCAAGAATGTAAGGGTAGTAGAAGACGACCCATGGCACAGAGAAAGCCTACAAAGTTGAGGTGCTACAATTGTGGAGAGTTCTCAGGCCACATGGCAGCCAAATGCCCTCAAGGCCCGCTTCCGAAACAATGCTTTAGATGTAAGTCCACAGAACATTTGATATCCGCCGGTCCCTCAAGGAGCTCGTTCCCCAAACGTTCTGCCACAACTAGGTTGCCTTTAGGGTGCAAGCCAAGAGATGGCCGTGACAACTGTCACCCTAAGGGCGCCGAGAAAATTGGTCGTCGTCTATGGGAGGAAACTCCTCCTAAGCAGATAGGAGGGAGTGCACATCGGTGTTCAGAAGAGGAAACTCATCTAAGATTGTAGGGAATGTAAGCCACCGTCCACACAAAACGAGTGTAAAACACGTTAGAAGCAATCCCGCTCCAAAGTCGACAGCTGCACGCACTGACAAGCAGAAGTCACAAGCAAGCAGCGACGCTGCACAAGTAGACGAATCTTCCAAACCGCAACAACTGCCAGCCCGACAACGTACGACGAGGAAAATGACGACCAAGAGGGTCACAAGCCGGGCTGGTACCTCCGACAGAATCTGAGCCCCAAGCTTCAGGAGGGAGATATGTGATGGGGCCATAAAAGCACCCCTTGTCGCCCCCTCAAGTTCATGTCATATTTATGTGTTTAACGCCCATATATTTTCGATGTGCGCACAGCCCACGTGACTGCGCGAGCCCGCATCGCTGGCATGTGAAAAGTCTGACGCAGGAGAAGAGTCAGTTTGGTGAAATTCGCGGTAGAGATAAGACGTGAGACACGCAGAGAAAGAAACCAGAGTCGATCTATAGGTGCCTTGAACAGGATTAGCAACTGAGCACTTGCTGGGTGTTTTGTTTGTTGGTTTATTTGTTTAATGTTTGCTTCATTTTGCCCTTGGTCACTGACAGGGTTGTATCAATAAATACATCCCCTGCCTTAGAATCAGAGTTTTATTGTTGATCGGGTCGGTTGCGAGTGTGCAAGAAAGTGATCACATATCACAAAAGCATCATCATCATCTCGCCCACCCTATCACAATTCCATCATAACAAAACGCAAGAGATTTACTTATTTACAAGTCAGTTTACTTACTTCACGATTTGTCACGGAACCCCTGAGTTTGTTCTGCGGACCCCAAGGATAATGCGCAACTCTGTTTGGGACATACTTATCTGGAGTTATAAATGTAAAAGTAATAAATTGTAAATGCTTGGAACAGTTGAGTCGGTCTTGTAAATTATCACCTTTAAACGTTATGCCAGCTGTAGTGGGTATGTACTTCTCACTCCGGTAGGCACGGCACCAAATAACAATATTATGTGGCAGTGCCGTCTCTGTTTGTATGTATTAACTTATTCTAAAGTCAGTTTAGCATCGTTCAGATCAAATCGGGTTGCACCTTAATAACACGAGGCGCAGGTTACATGTTCATGTAAGTGTTCAGGGGTCTGAAAGGTTATACGCCCTGGATGTAGATTTCCACCAGTCTATAGAATTGTGTGCAACCTTGTTCAACCCAGGTAGGTTCTTCCGGATGAGAATGTGGCTACATGTTCATGTTTCTTGGCACGTGAACTTGCGTATAAATGTGTTATTTCTCACCTTAGTTTGTTGACACAGTTTATCATTCAGTCGCACACACTACGTCATTGGCGACACTTACAAAGTCACCACGATTACTATTTCACTGACGTAGTCTCCAACGATAACTAACATAAGCTCTAAACAACAATTAAGTAATTCATTGTCAACAAGTACAAAAATGTTAATAGTGTTTATTAGAATAACATGTTATATATATATATAAAAATATCAAAACATGCACTGTACACTAAAGTCGTTTCATCTATATTTTCTTTTCTAATACTAACATTAAGAATTATTAATCTTATCAGTATTTTATAATGTTTTGACATATGGATGCGAGTCGTGGGCAATGACTACAACCCACAAAAGCCAGATCCAAACCTCAGAAATGAGGTATCTGAGGAAAGTGGTTGAAGTAACAAGAAGAGACATGGTCCGCAACCAGACGATCCGTCAAGGCCTGAAATCCCATCCGCTGCAGACCCAAATAGAACAGTCCCAACTAAGATGGTTTGGCCATGTCTGCAGAATGGGAGAAGATCGGCTACCACGACAAGCATGGGAAACAAAGAGCCAGGGATCCAGACCTCCAGGACGGCCCAGAGTTCGCTGGGAGGACAACATTAGACAATCTTTGAAGGACCGAGGACTAGAATGGAACCAGGCCAGGAAGAAGACAGCTGATAGAATGGTCTGGCGCTCTCTCTTCCAAACCTCTACACCTCACGGTAGAAGGGGAACGACTAAGTAAGTAAGTAAGTATTTTATAATTTGAGAACCTCTGTTCTTTTTCTTCTCAACTGATGTACTATGGTCCCCATCAGGACAAACACTTGAGAACCTTGTTCTCTTCATTACCTAAAAAAAACTAAATCACTTCACAAGTCACGCTGATTCTCAAATCTCATAAAGTAAATCATATTCTTTAATATTCAATTACATGTCTTATTATGTTTTACCGTAACTATAATTATGTATCGAGTCAGTGGTTCTCATGATGTTTGCTAACAAGGGGTAACAAAAGACTAAGCACCCTGAATAAATTCACCACTATTTATTTATCTGTTACCTCCTAGTCCTCAGGATCACATATGATATATTTCTGTATATTGCTTCACTACAACCGCTCCACTAACGGCGTGAAGTTATAAATATTCATTACATATTCTGTAGCGCCAACACGCAGAAAATTATTATCATTATATTGACGCAAGAGCCGCCTGGGAATCACTGTTCACCTTAGCGGATTAAGACCTTTATTCAACAACTTGAGAACCACTATCTCTCTTTCCTACTTCACTTAAATCCTCCGAGTTATGCGGAATATTCAGAGCCATCCCCAAACTCTACTACTCAACAAATATTCAGTCCTACTAATGCAAACCCAGAGTATATCGGAGTATTTTAGAGCCGTTCCCAAAACTCTAAAGCTTGACGAAAAACTCTTTGCTGTTATCTGTACCTATAAAAATAAGTTATTCTAATACTAGCTGAGATTGTCTAAAAATGCTGTTCATAATATTTATTATTACAGCTATTATCTACAAAAGTACTTTCTATAAAAATCTCAAAATTTTTCCTACTTTATCATTTGTCCATGTACTGGCTAATCCAGTACATGTACCTATAACGAACTTCCTACATTTTAGAATCTGTTAAAGTTGCCTGGCAATAAAATCTCAAAGCTTTATCTCTGTCCTATAGTGTTTTTTGTCTGTACGAGCGTAGGTATTTACTTGCCAACCATTTTTCACCTGACACCTGTTTCCTCTGCTGTTCTATGGGAAAGAATTAGGAGTACATGATCTCGTTATTCTGACAACGGAGCTAATGCTGATTTCAGCACATACGTTGACTCTTCTCATGTCCCAGTTACGCGACCTAACTGTGCTATTGCGAGTGTTCTCGTGGACATATGTCCACTGTTTATAGTTACAATTACATTCCTTTTCTTATAAATGTAATAAAACATCACTCAAAATTACATTACTTTGTCTGTGAGTGTTTTCTACAAATGTGAGAACTACTGTACAAGTCTTTAACAGCTGTCACTCAAAGCTACCGGTTGAACTGCACGTGATTCTACTAAACCGCGATGAGTTTGTTTTGTGTTTGGTTGTAGTTAGATTTACATCTGCTGACCTCAGGGTCAGCTAAAGTGAACTACGTTTTAGTTTGTAAAATTTAAATGTAAGAAATTATGCTGTACGTTTCATTGTGCGATATAAGTTACTTTTTCATAAATTATATTAAACTATATATTATGTAAAGGCAATTCTGCAGGTGGAGCATTATTACACTATTGAAGGTTAATTTTAATATTATAACTTACACATAACTAGTCAGAGAAATACGCGGTCACAACGTAAAGTTTATAATCTATTATCTTGCGAAGGTTAGGAGAGCAAACAGCTATCGTATAGTGTTGTCTAGAGATAATAAATACCAGTTAATGTGTGTTAAATGATCATTATACATGTCGTGATAAGTCTTAAAGGACATAAATCTTGTTAATTGATTATTAGTGTTAGATTTAGTGGTCCAACAGTGACCAAAACCCAAGAGTATGTAATATGGGCTTCAAAGGTATCTACCTGCGCGCGAGATTACTCTTGGCAGAGATGTAGATAGAAGATTAATGACACTTCTACCTTAAGGGAGTATCCACAAAATATTTCCAGAAGTCACGAACTATGTTGCATTGGGCTGAACAATTGTTAACGCATTATATCTAGTCCGTCGCCTTTTGTGAAGGATTAAGCAATGGTTCTGGCCCGTTAAGCCCCCAGTTGGTGTAATCTGAACGGCTCCTGCACATAAATCCCCTGTGGATGGGAAGGAGCGAAGCTCCTGACCGGGTTGGAAGGAAAGTCCACTGACCCCCCAGCCTCGCAATGACATGTCATTGGGCCAAAAAGGGCTGGAAAGCTCGAGTGCCGCTGGTTAGAGAAAAAAAAAAAATATATATATATATATATATATATATATATATATATATATATATATATATATATATATATATATATATATATATATATATACAGTATATATATATATATATATATACACAGTAGAACCTCCATAGTTGACCACCTCCCGAAGTTGACCACCTCCCGAAGTTGACCACATTTTCATAGACCGGACATACACTACATGTACTCAATGGAAGACGACCTCTATAAGTTGACCACCTCTGTAAGTTGTATCTTGACCACTTGGACTATGACACACAATAGTAATTTACCCTCTATTACTTGACCAGTTTTTAAAAAATCAGTGTCTTTGAATTTTGCCAGCACAGGCTTTCTGACCGCTTTTCGAATGATGCTTGCCGACAAAGAAAATTAACCTAACCTCTTTGATTTTTTCGCAAACATGCAGTATAAAAAGAGAAACTTCTAAGCAAAATCTTCATTCTTGCTATGACTGCCCTGCCGGTTGATAGTAATTCAACCACTAAACTGTAAGTTCTCTCAGACTGTGTTTTATACACTTTATCGTTGACAAAATTAACCTAACCTTTTTGATGGCCCAAAGGAAAGAACTCGAGGAGCTGACAATGAAAGAAAAGGTTGATCTTCTACATTTTCTGGAAAGCAGCAGCCAAAGAAAGACGGCAGAACATTTTGGGGTTAGCAAGACCACAGTTAGCAACATCCAAAAACGTAAACATGAGTACTTGGAGAGATGTGGTAAGGAAAGCGGAGATCTACAGCGGAAAAGGAGGAAAACTCCCCTAGATGAAGTCAATGAAGCCACATTAAACTGGTTCAAACAAATGAGGGCAGTTAACGCCCGAATCTCCGGGCCGATGATTCAAGAAGTTGCTAAAAAAATTTGCAAGGGAATTCGAGGTGGCAGAAGATTTCCAAGCATCAAGTAGTTGGCTCGAGAAATTTAAACTGCGACACGCGATCTCCCAGAAAGTGTTGTGTGGTGAATCCAATGAAGTTCCAGTATAAGCTGTGGAAGAGTTCATCAAAAGTTTCCTTACTTCGCCAGAGGCTTCAAAGACGACGACATCTTTAATGCTGACGAGTGCGGACTCTTTTTCAAGGCGATGCCTGACAGGAGCATTGCCATGAAGGGTAACAAATGTAAGAGCGGAAAACTTTCCAAAGAACGTTTCACAGTTATGCTTTGCGCTAGCTCAACCGGAGAGAAACTAAAGCCCTTGGTGATTGGTAAATCGGCAAAGCCACGCGCATTCAAGAACCTGAAGCCATGATAATAATTCCATTAACCCACTTACCCTGCACCACCAACTTACAAATCTTACACCTCCACAATTCAGTGCGCGCTACATGAACCACCAAAACCCCATTCTTACCATCTCCACCACTCCGGTATACCTCCTCCCTACAATAAGCTTAACCCATATTTTTACCACCTCTAAATAACTCAGAGGTACAATCAGCCGGGGACCCTAAATTTTTGCCTTAATGACGCGGTAGGGAGCCCTTCCAATCCCTACCCCCACACAATCCGCCAGCCTTCAACCAATACCCCCAAATTGCCTTTAAATCCCAATATGGCCCAACCACCCCCCCACTCTAACTCCAAAGAAACACTTAACACTATAATGTTCTTTCTTCTTCGACCAAACTACACTCTTTTGGTCAACTCTGTTCACACTAATTCCACTCCAAATTTTCCCAGCACCGCCAATTCCACCATTTCACCCAAATCACCACCCAGTCACCATCACATAATAACAACAATAACCATATCCCCAAAACCAATAACTTGTCATCATTCTCCCCCCCAATAAACATACCTTTAAAATTTACATAATATCATCCCCACTAAAATGATTTACCATAGGGGGGTCAATCACCCACCCACACCCATTCATTTACCAATCTATTATCCCACCCCTCCCCACACACTTCAAACTATCCCCTTCGACCTATAATTCATCTCCCACATTTATGATCATTAATACATTCCTTTATCTTCAATACCCAAAACCTAATAACACTATACATTATAACCCTCCCCTACTATATACCACCACCCAAATTACTCTTCTTAATAAATATAGTTCATATATTATTCTCACCCTAAAACAAAATCACCCAATCCACCCATACCCAATACACCACTAACAAACTAACATTCCTATAATCCAATTAAAAACTATTTCTCATACCTCCCACAAACCACTCCAACACATCTTTACCCAAACCTACCATTAAAAAAAAATCCCAACCACTTTTCTATCCCCCACCCCAAACCACATCAACTCTTTATAATTCACACCATTTCCCTACTTACCATCATACCCCAATCCCACCACATCCTCCCACCCCTCACATTTCAAATCCCAAATCTCATATACCCAACCCATTCAAATAACAATTATCCCCATTACCAAAAAACTAACAATTTCAACCTCTGGAACAACATCATTACCCTCATTTAAACCCCGCTCCCACCAATACAATATACATTCACCCATCTAAAACCCTGCACCCACCCCAACCACCACCAAAATACCCCTACCTACCCAACCATTCACTCAAAAACTTTAAATCCACTCCATACAACTAACAAATCAACCTCACTTCTCCCACTATCCTCTTTAATACCTGCCATAAATCCCATACAAACCCTTAACCTAAATCAAAAAAAACCAAAACCCCCAAAAACCCACAACAAACTCCTATATATACATTCAATATTACTTCCCAACAACACCCTTGACCTGCACTCAATTCACAACCTTACATCAAGTAAAAATAAAATACTTCCAGTATATATATAAAACCCCATCTCAAACACAAACCACATCAAATAATCTTAATCAATCATCACTTTCACACCATAATAAAAACCATCAACAAAACCAATATACTTCCTTTTCCTAATCTTACTTTATACTCATACTTCATTTTACAAATTCCTACCTAATTGTCCCTCATTTCCTACTTCACTTTTTAAATAATTTACCCAACACAAACACAAATTAACCCCAATTTACCAAAATCCAACAAATAACACTAATATAAAAATTCCCAAATTCCCCCCCCACCAACATCCAACCCAATATTTAACAACATCCCCACCCACAACCCACCCACCACAACCCAACAAAATTCCTTAACACACCTAACAATCCAAAATAAACTAAACACACAATACCACATTATCCAACCCACCCACAAATCAACAAAACCACACTGTTTTTTACTACATATCCAACACAAAATACCTATTCAACAATATTTAACCCACACCCTACAATTATAACAACAAACACCTCTCACTCAATACTACAACCCACCACCACCCACACACAAAACCATTTTTCCCACCCAAATTACTTAACACCCCCCAATAAATCTACCCATTCTTTTTTATACAACCCCCCCATTAAATTTTCACACCATTACATAAACCACCCCACCTTAAAACTATCTCTCCAAACTTACCCCATACCACATTCCCAATCTTTCTCCAAAAACCCTAACACTTAAATCCCCCCCCATCCTATCACTCACCCCCACAAACTACCCATAACTCCAACTATACCCCATAACACCCTTACAATTCTATAACCACCCAACCCCTACACCTCAATCACTACCATTAACACCACCCCCCCCAACCATAAACATTCCTCACAAACCTCCTTTCAAACCCTCACCAAACAAAAAAATACACCTCAATATCCATAACAAACAAATACCCTTACCCTATAACAACAATACCCCCCCATCTTTATCCCTCACAACTAACATTACATACCCTCCTCAAACCCAAATACCATACCCCCACAAATGATCCCTTCCTAACAATACATACCATTACAAACCCAACTCCCACCATCACCAACACCACCACCCCACACACAACCCACAACAACCCCCCCCAAAACTACATAACCCAACCCCTTAAAAATCCAAACCCCTTTGACTTCATTCCCCCACCCCAACAACCACAATCCACCCCCAAACTAAAATTTCCAAACCTCAAATTATTTCAAAAACCCCATTATAATTACCATCCCAATTAAATCCAAAACCCTATAATCATCTTCAAATAACCTCCACCCTAATTTTTACCAAAAAAACCCTCTTGTTACTAATCATAAACCTCACACATACTATACATAATACATCCAACATCCTAATATTATCCATCAATCAAATCACCTCATAATCTATACCAACCTCACAATCTACCCACCTTTCAACCCCCAAAACTTAACTCCCATCACCCTCACCATACATTCAACTCATACAAATCTCAAACATAACCCTTAAATACCATCATTACACATCCCCCCTCCACATCCCCACTTATCTACCTCAATACCCCATTCTCCAAATAAACTTTAACAACCAATCACCCCTTTCCCCCCTTTCCTAAACTATCATAACACCCCCAAATTTTAACTATATACTCCACAAGAAAAACCTACTTACAAATCCATTATATCTGACAAAACACCCCCCAATCATTATTAACCACAAATAATTACAATATCCTCTACAACAAATACTTACATATATTAAAACATCCTGATACTCCCCTCCTACATCAAAACAAAAATCTTACCAAACTCACGTCCAACCAATTAACATACTTTCAATACTAAATCACCACAAATTCTACACTTACATACAAAAACAATACAATATTAAAACACCCCTACTACCCTCAATAATACATCAATCATCAAATCCCCAACATTGTACCACTTAAACATCCATACTATGCTTCACCTAATACATTTACCCCATCCCCCATAAAAATAATACCCCCTCCCCTTTTTAAATAACTACCCACCATACTACCCTTAATAATTTAAAAACCCTTCACTATTCAATTAATCTAATCACAATTCTAACCCCCAATTAATTCATTACCTCTCTTAATACCATTTCACCTACATCCACCCTTAATCTCCCCCCCAACCTCCCAACCCCATCCCCACCCCCATATAAACCACTAAATAACCCTCCCTTAACTAATTATTACACTTTATTTTAAAATATTAACCATCTATATATCTCACCCTCCATACCCACCACCCACCAAATTCTAAACCCACATTTAACATATCCACATATCTCAAAAAAACTCTTACCATACATAAATTTTCAAACCCCCATACTTACAACCCATTAAACCCCCCCCCCTACAACTATCTTAATTTCCACCCCAAACTAATCTACCCCCCCATTCCCTATACAACAAAAATAACATATTCCTCACTTCCCCATACAAATAGTACCAACCTATAATCCCCCCCATTCCCCATACTTGTATACCAAGCAAGAATCCACCACCCCATCCAATCACTCCCTACAACCTTACAACTTTACCCAACCCTTCCCCCATA
>JAMPIV010001300.1:0-40358 GCA_024509875.1 Oreohelix idahoensis | reverse complement strand
ACTTCAGTAAAAAAAAAACAACGAAGAAAAGAGGATGCAGTTTTAGGTTAGACAAATGACGGATGAGTTTAGAATAGAACTGTATTCGTGCTAAGAGCGACCTCACTGTTTTTTTGTCTTAGGTTGCTAGTAGATGTTTAAAATTTTAGTTAGAGACCGTTACTGTCGTCTGATATACATTAAAATAGCGACCTCATAACGGTTATGACCCCTAAGAAATTGAGAAGTCATGAAACCAGACAAAAGCCTTTTTGAAAGTGTTTTTTTTCGCGTGTTAAGTTATAATCCCGTAAGGTAGAAAGTAAAGATTTTAAACCCTGAATATGTTCATCCCAGAGTCACTGAAAAGACAGATGTCATCTATATAAGTAATGACATCGGGACGATGAGACAATATGCGGCGCATCATGCGTACAAAGGTAGCTGGGCGCATTCAATTAGATCGAAACATGGCATAAATTCCATTGAAAAAGACCCCGTGGCGTCGGTGAAATGCGGTGAATGGCTTTGCTTTAGGGGTTAATGGCACGTTGCAATAATAAAACCTTTGAAAGGTCAAATTTCGAAAAGAATGTGGCATGAGATAATTTCTCTAATAAGTCGTCTAAAAGAGGTAATGGTTCCGCATCGAATTTTGTAACTTTGTTTAATTTCCTGTAATCTACGCAAAGACGTATATTGTTGTCCTTCTTCCTAATGATTACCATAGAAGAAGAATATGGTGATGAAGATGGTTCAATTATATTTAATTGAAGCATCTCATCCAATTCCTTATCAACCTTATCACGAAAGTGTAAAGGAATAGGATATGGGCGAACTCGAATCGGTGTATCGTCAGTCAGAATAATGTCATGTTGGATGACTGACGTATGACCTGGGATGTCAGTGAGGACATCCTCATACGTGTGTAGCATATTAGAGACTTGCTGACGTTGATCATCAGTAAGAGTAGATGAGATAGTAACATCATTCCATTTCTCAGTGGAATGGAGTGGTACAACTGGTATTGGTAGTTGTACATCATCGAAAGAAGATTCCTCTTCTTGGATGACAGACAAACTAGAATAGTGTTGAATAGGAGGTGTAGGATCGTCAGTTGCTTGGAACACTGATTGTTAGATAATCAGGACGTGAGTATAATATTCCTTCAACATTATTTATGTGGAAGGTTTTATGTTTACCATTAACATCAAACGATGTAGTCGACATCGGATATTCTTGAGATGATCCTGAAAGGACCTTCCAGGTAATTAAAAGACGATTATTATGCGATGGGTAGTAATACAAAAGCTTCATCACCAGGTATGAGCTGGCGAAGACGTCTATACTTGTTTGCAAATAGACGAGCTTTTTCTTTGGCTTGTTCGGATGATGCAGTAGCTAATCTACAAGCATCTATGATTCTCTTTCTCAGAGAGATCACATACTCATAAGAGGATTGAGTTTCCTCTTCAATATTCTCGTCAACCAATAAGTCGTGGATTAACGACATCGGAACACCGCGTGGCGTGGTTGCATGCCGAAAACAATTGTTGAAATGGAGAAAACCCCGTTGCTTGATTTTGTACTTCGCGATACGCAAAGGGAGACATGCGGGTAGGACCCGATCCCAGTCGTTGTGCGGTTGTCTTTGAGTTATCTTACCCAAACAAACTGCTTGAGTGTTCCTATTTAGACGCTCAATTAACCATTTGACTTCGGATGATAAAATAGGAACTTAGAGAATCTGTCTATACCTAATGTCTTCATAACTTGAGACATGGATTCAGAAATGAACTGAACCCCATGATCCGACAAGATTTTCCGTGGAAAACCAATGCGTGAGAAGATTAACATCAATGCCTCTGCTACACTGGCAGATGAAGTGTTCTTGAGAGGGATGGCCTCAGGCCAACGAGTGCACATATCAATGCACGTAAGAATATGCGTATGCCCTTATAGCAGTGATGGTTAGCATGAGGACCAATAATGTGCTATAGCCATTTTATCAAATGGTCTAATCGGGATGTCCGCAGCTTGAATAGGAGCCGCATGAAATGGACCCCGTACCTTAACTTCCTGACATATCAAACAGGACCGACAATAGAGAGTGATGTCCCTATGTACGCCTGGCCAGTAGAATGCCGAAAGCACTCTGGATTTGGTACGCGAAAAACCCATATGGCCCGCATATTGCGAGTCATGCGCATGTCGTAATATACGAGATCTCATACAGGATGGGACTATAATCTGAGAACATAAGGATGAATCCTTTTCTCGTATTACTCTAACCAAAATCCCATTTTTAAGTATAAAGTCATGTCTAGATTTTGCAAGTTTGTTGCTGGTATTATTTTTATTCACATACTGAAAAAATTATTTTAATGAATCATCATTTTTTTGCAATGTTGCAAACAACTCCCGTGAAATAGGAGCATCATCATCACAAGTGGTATGAACTGAAGGATCAAAAGGGGTATCATGCGACATATTAGTAGCTTGCGCTCTAGTCACTACTGCATTTGCAGTTTGAATATGTCGCTCTTCCCATTCAGCAATTTGCTGTGGTGTACACTCTTTAATACCATGTATGCGACCAGTATTAAATCACAATTTGGATTCGGAAGGAGACAAGCTTGAATTCTTTCCATGAAAAAAAATGGGGTAGTATTAAGATCAATAATCAGCAGTGGCAAATTGTTTCAATTGTGCCACCAAAACGTCACACATTTGGACAACCCGGCCGTGGCACAACTTGGGTTGATCAGCGAAGTCGGACGCCGACTGTACTGCAAACCAGAGTCAAATAGGTAGGATAGAGCATGAAATTATTGTTGACAAATCCCCTTGTTAAACTTAAGAGAGCCCGTGTCCCTGGTGTACTGAAGACAGCAGTGGCCGTACAGACTGCAGGTAGACTAGGTAAGGTATGTCCGCAACGCAGCCGTCGTGATCGCCCTGGGCTGGAAAAGAGTAGAGCATTCTGAACAATTCTTTGATTTGGGTACAATCAAGAGAACAACACATAGCATTATGAGTTTCAGCTCCTTTACCCTGTTCAATGTTAGCATGTGTATCATTAAAAGCGACATTAGAATGTCTATTCGTCTTACTCAACGATATATCTCGTCGACGCGACCGATTTTGATTTTTGTCATTAAAATTGCCATAATGGTTGTTTCTGCTAGAGTTAAACTTTGGATGAGCCCGATTATTTGTGTAATTACCGTTATGATGTTGGTAAAATGGTTTATTTCCAAAAAAAAAAATTGTTTGTTTTGCGGACCATGAGATCTTGATCTCCAGTTTTGTTTATTATAATGTCCTTGATTATTTTTAAAATTATTGTTACCAAAATCTCGCGATCTGTGAGCCTGGTTCCAAGAAAACATTAAATGGAGCAGATTGTTAAAATTGCTTCCTTTGTAAAAAATTACCATTGTTAAAAAAATTGTCATTATTTCCCTTATTGACATATCTGTCAGCACTATAAGAACGATTGCGTGAAAAAATTGTTTTGTTGTGATTGCTGGCAAAAGCAACAGGCAATTCATTCTTATATCTGTGCATTACTTAGATCCATGTTTGGGTGAGCAGTGCAAAAATTTTTAGCATGCTGTTCCATGTCTTTCATAGATAAAGGTTTCCGTTCGTGTAAAAATGCGAGAAATGTAGGATTTACAGACGAAAGTACCTTATCGCGCATCAGTAAATCGAAGAGACCTTCATACGACTTTTCAATTTTGGATAATTCAATCCATCTTTCTAGTGTTAGTCGTATTTGTGACAGAAAATCACTAAAATTTTTGCTAGATTGAGGTAGTAATGTATGGAATCTTGATCGATATTGGTCTTCTGTCATTTGGAATTTTTGCAGAAGTGCCGCTCTAAGAGCATTATAGTCATTTTTCTCACCAATGCTGGTGGTATGATAAACTGCTAATGCGTCCCCTGTGAGTAATCTGGATAAATATGTACAGTATAGAGCTTTATCCACGTTATAAGACACACAAGTGGCCTCAAAACCTATCTAGGAAGAATATCACACGTCATCAGACGGGGGATTAAATTTTGGTAATTTAAGGTGAATTTCCTTAAAATTGTATCATGTCTGGATGAAGTTTGGCTTTCAAAAGTTCTCTGAGAATTTGCTTCCTGAGTTAACCTAAGTCTTTCATATTCTTTCTCTGCTCATTTCAGTTCATTCTGTCGTTTTCTTTCATTTTTTTCCATCTCAAGCCGAAGTCGTTTTGTGTTTTGTTCAGCTATTAATCTTCTTTCTTGCATTTCTTTTTGTTTAACTTCCATTTCTTTTTCAGCTATTAATTTTTTTTCTTCCATTTCTTTATTAAGTAGTCTTTCTTTTTCTGCCGCATCTCTTTTAAATTGCTCTTCAGCCTCGAATTTTTTCTGTTCGGACTCACGCTGAAATCGTTTCTCTTCCAATTCAGCGGCTAATCTCATTTTTTTCTCCTCTTCCTCAGCTATAAATTTCCTCTTCTTTTCATCCTCCTCAGCAGTTAATCTCATTTTTTTCTCATTCTCCTCCGCCTCAATCCTTTTTTGATCTGCCTCAAATTTCAAATTTTCCAAACGTAAAGTTTCTAACCTTCTCTGATCAGCTTCTATTTCTTGAGCTTTCTTATATTCTGCAAGTGCAAATGCTTTTGCTTCCTCAGGAGCCATCTGAAGAGCTTTTGCTTGCTTAATGAAATAGTCTAAGGTAGCCATTATTCAATTTTATTATGTAATAATACTACTTAAAATTGTTACTACAACTCGTGGTCTTCGTTCCTGTCCTTAGGACGGTATAATGTTATCATATAATTATTTGTGGTAGGGTGGGCGAGATGATGATGATGATTATGTTGTGATGTGTGATCTCACTCTCTTGTCACACTCGCACCGACCCGAACAACAATAAAACTCTTGATTCTAGAGGCAGGGGCTATATTTATTTTTACAGCCCATTCAGTGACAAAGCAAACATTAAACAAATAAACTAGCGAACATAACACCAAACCAAACAAACAAAACACCCAACAGTGCCCGATGCTAATCTGAAGAAGCAAACAAAGCACAGAATAGTTAAAATCATAATATAATACTGAATGAGAAACACCACGCTCTCACCTGTCAAACTGTCCTACGCCGCCACCTGACACACTCAACTATCACACACACACACACACACTCATGTGTGTCATCCAATGCGACTAGTAAGGTGTTGTGCGTGGGGCTGGCAATCTCACCATGTAACACAGGTTGCTACGGAAACCACTACTGCAAGAGCACACACTCAGCTATCACACACACACACACATGCATGTCGTCCAAATGAGACTAGTAAGGTGTTGTGCGTGGGGCTGGCAATCTCACCATGTAACACAGATTGCTACCGAAACACTACTGCCCTAGCATATGAATACTTAATATGGAGGCAAACCACACTGTTGGCCCCATGCTCCCTCAGGAGCGGAGAAGAGAAATATATACCTTGAAGTGAGCCCACGTGCTCTCACAACCATTCCTCACATAACCATAATTAAATAATCATAAAATGGACATAAAATAATATTCAATTATATGTACAACAAATACTCTCAATAACGAGAATAAACCACCACCTCACAACTGGTCTATCTCAATATTCGTTACTGCATTCGGAAGCATGTCGTATGTGACGACTGGTGCGACTGGGAATCTCATCACATGAAACACATCGTTACCGAAACAACTACTGCAATAGCATAAAAATGCTTCTTGTCGGCTTGTGATAGACACCAGCCACATTGGTGTTTCCATGCTCCGCCGGGAGCAACCAGAGAAACACATGTCTCAACAAAGGAGTGGCCTCGCGCTCTCCAGAAATCTAAATACATATTCTCACCTCACAGTAACCCATTAAATATATACAGTAGAATTATGATAAGTAGGCTATCGTGAAATACACTCAATTACTTTTACATTAGAAAAATAAAATATAATTATTCTCGACTTAAACCAAACTGGAACTAAATACACAACGTGTCACATGGCGTAACATTATAGGTTTACCACGCGGGGCGTGTTATTCGCCGCTTTTTATACAGTCCTCGCCACGTGGCTACAATCTTGCTATTGTTAATCTTATCTACATTCCCGTGAAATAGCTTCATACTATATCTGCCTTTCTGATAACATTTCTGTCCAGTTTCATGTATAAAATACTCTCCTACTAAATTTGCCCGGTCTGATGGATGAAATACTTGATACTAAATTCTCACATCTGGATTTAGGCTTTGCGTGCCTAATAAAACCTATCAAACATTATTTTCACTCATCTATCATTCTTCAAGACTAAATCATAATGTCCTAAAAAGACATTTCCTTTGGAAACACATCTATCTATTTCACTAAACATTAAAACAGACTCGTGCTGAATATAATTCTAGAATTATATAAAATTAATTCTAATTTAAATTAACTCACGTGCTCAATGCATTTACAGTTTGGCTCTGTCGTCTGTTCTCTCTGGCGGCTGATACTAGGAAAGGTCCGCTGGTAGCTCGCTATCTCTTTTTATAGGCACTAGGCTAATCACTCACTTTACTGCGCTAGGCGTATTAATCTTGACTACTTAAATATCACACGCGATTATCGCTTAGGAATAGCGAAAACACAAATAAAACCTACAGCTATTTAATATAACACAATTCTACACCACAACTTAATTTAAATGCATTATTATGGCATTTTCATCAATCTTCTACTTCAGATTTTTCACAACCCAGGCTCGCGCCGTCACGTGATCTGACAGTCACGTGGGCCGACCGAAAATATATGGGCGACAAACATGCCTTGAACTGAAGTGGGGGTGGGGCCTCAGGGGTGTCTTCCCGGCCCATCACATATCTCCCTCCTGATTTTGTTGTCGTCCCGACAACATCACCACCTCTGGCGCTTCGATCGTAGCCTCTTAGATCGTTGGTGCTGCGTATGACTCTTTCTCTGCGGCGATGCTTTGGGCTGAGCTTCTGTCATCGGTACAACCCGGCTGGGGACTGTCTTGGTCGACATGTCCCTAGTTGTGCTTTGTCGGGCTGGCAGTTGCTGTGGTCTAGAAGATTCGCCTACTTGTGCCGCGTCGCTGCTGGCTTGTGACATCTGCTTGCCAGTGCATGTAGCTGTCGAATCTGTAGGGGGATCGCTCTTGACGTGTTCTGCACTCATTTTGCGTGGACGGTGGCTTACATTCCCCACAGTCTGCTTTTCATGTGTCTCCTCCTCTGAACCTTGACTTGCACTCCCTCCTCTCTGCTTAAGACGAGTTTCCTCCCCTAACCGACTACCAATCTTCTCGGCTCCCTTAGGGTGACAGTTGTCACGGTCATCTCTTGGCTTGCACCCGGAAGGAAACCTGGTTGTGGTAGCACGTCTCGGGAAAGAGCTCTTTGAGGGACAGGCGGCTATCAAATGTTCAGTTGACTTGCATCGAAAACATCTCTTCGGAAGCGGGCCTTGAGGGCACTTGGCTGCCATGTGGTCTGACAGGTCTCCACAATTGTAGCATCTTATCTTTCTGGGCTTCCTCTGTGCCATGGGTCGCTTTCTGCTGCCCTTACACTCTTGACCGCCAATGCCGCATACATAAATTGCTTCCATGCCCTGGACCGATGGTTTGCTGTCAAACTCTACTCTCTCATTTCTCGCCAGACTCCGGAATCCCTTTCTGAAGATCTTGGTCTGATGTACAAATACATCAATACCTCCATCATCTGGCGTGATGAATCCCCATCCCCTGCGGACACTGTACCACTTGCAAACTCCTTTTCGCCTTGTCGGTGCAGCTGCACTGGTCGGTACTGTCAGCTCACTGCTTTCGTTAACAACAGCTTGACTCTCACATACCAGAACATGCACCTCCTCGTCGTGCTTTGGCTGTTCCCGTGGACACACCTCCTTGTCTTGCGTTGGCTGTTCCCGCGGACACACCTCCTCGTTGTGCTTTGGCTGCTTCCGCGGCTGGCATGGTGCTCTCTTTCTCTGCACCTCCTCTTGTGCTGGCGAACTGGACTCTGACATCTGTGCTATCTGGGATTTTAGGAAGGATAACTCTGCTCTGAGTGCCTCCTCCTCCTTCTTAACTTCTGCACTTGCTATCTGGACCCGTGTCTCAGGCTTTTTACTTCCACCATAAACAGCATATTCCCAAGGGAAATTCCTGTTCACCTCACTGACTTGTGGTTGCTCGCTGTAGGCTTTTTTTTACAATTTCCAGTAACTTCTCAGGGCTGGCCTTGGCTCCACCTTGTATCCGTAACTCTCTAGATACCATTGGTGTAACGTTGTTCCATATCATGTCTAACTTGTCTTCTGCGCAAAAAGGCGCCACCTTCCACGCGGCTTCCACATCCTCCACAAACTCTTGCCAAGTGGGTCTCCCCTCTCCACTAAATAACCTTATCTCTGGCTCCTCCACGTACAGTACCTTCATATGCGCATTAGCCATCTTGCTGCAGGAATGCACTGCTGGGTGTTTACACTATTTGTTCGTTCGCTGTTTGCTCGGTGTCACTGTCTGCCTTATCCTGCCGACGACGACAATTGTGGCAGGGTGGGCGAGATGATGATGATGATGATGATGATTATATTGTGATGTGTGATCACTCTCTTGCTACACTCGCACCGACCCGAACAACAATAAAACTCTTGATTCTAGAGGCAGGGGCTATATTTATTTTTACAGCCCATTCAGTGACAAAGCAAACATTAAACAAATAAACTAGCGAACATAACACCAAACCAAACAAACAAAACACCCAACAGTGCCCGATGCTAATGTGCAGAAGCAAACAAAGCACAGAATAGTTAAAATCATAATATAATACTGAATGAGAAACACCACGCTCTCACCTGTCAAACTGTCCTACGCCGCCACCTGACACACTCAACTATCACACACACACACACACACACTCATGTGTGTCATCCAATGCGACTAGTAAGGTGTTGTGCGTGGGGCTGGCAATCTCACCATGTAACACAGGTTGCTACGGAAACCACTACTGCAAGAGCACACACTCAGCTGTCACACACACACACACTCATGCATGTCGTCCAATGAGACTAGTAAGGTGTTGTGCGTGGGGCTGGCAATCTCACCATGTAACACAGATTGCTACCGAAACACACTGCCCTAGCATATGAATACTTAATATGGAGGCAAACCACACTGTTGGCCCCATGCTCCCTCAGGAGCGGAGAAGAGAAATATATACCTTGAAGTGAGCCCACGTGCTCTCACAACCATTCCTCACATAACCATAATTAAATAATCATAAAATGGACATAAAATAATATTCAATTATATGTACAACAAATACTCTCAATAACGAGAATAAACCACCACCTCACAACTGGTCTATCTCAATATTCGTTACTGCATTCGGAAGCATGTCGTATGTGACGACTGGTGCGACTGGGAATCTCATCACATGAAACACATCGTTACCGAAACAACTACTGCAATAGCATAAAAAATGCTTCTTGTCGGCTTGTGATAGACACCAGCCACATTGGTGTTTCCATGCTCCGCCGGGAGCAACCAGAGAAACACATGTCTCAACAAAGGAGTGGCCTCGCGCTCTCCAGAAATCTAAATACATATTCTCACCTCACAGTAACCCATTAAATATATACAGTAGAATTATGATAAGTAGGCTATCGTGAAATACACTCAATTACTTTTACATTAGAAAAATAAAAATATAATTATTCTCGACTTAAACCAAACTGGAACTAAATACACAACGTGTCACATGGCGTAACATTATAGGTTTACCACGCGGGGCGTGTTATTCGCCGCTTTTTTATACAGTCCTCGCCACGTGGCTACAATCTTGCTATTGTTAATCTTATCTACATTCCCGTGAAATAGCTTCATACTATATCTGCCTTTCTGATAACATTTCTGTCCAGTTTCATGTATAAAATACTCTCCTACTAAATTTGCCCGGTCTGATGGATGAAATACTTGATACTAAATTCTCACATCTGGATTTAGGCTTTGCGTGCCTAATAAAACCTATCAAACATTATTTTCACTCATCTATCATTCTTCAAGACTAAATCATAATGTCCTAAAAAGACATTTCCTTTGGAAACACATCTATCTATTTCACTAAACATTAAAACAGACTCGTGCTGAATATAATTCTAGAATTATATAAAATTAATTCTAATTTAAATTAACTCACGTGCTCAATGCATTTACAGTTTGGCTCTGTCGTCTGTTCTCTCTGGCGGCTGATACTAGGAAAGGTCCGCTGGTAGCTCGCTATCTCTTTTTATAGGCACTAGGCTAATCACTCACTTTACTGCGCTAGGCGTATTAATCTTGACTACTTAAATATCACACGCGATTATCGCTTAGGAATAGCGAAAACACAAATAAAACCTACAGCTATTTAATATAACACAATTCCTCACCACAACTTAATTTAAATGCATTATTATGGCATTTTCATCAATCTTCTACTTCAGATTTTTCACAACCCAGGCTCGCGCCGTCACGTGATCTGACAGTCACGTGGGCCGACCGAAAATATATGGGCGACAAACATGCCTTGAACTGAAGTGGGGGTGGGGCCTCAGGGGTGTCTTCCCGGCCCATCACAATTAAATATGTTATTAATCAATAAATTTATGTAATCAAATGTCATGAAATGAACAACGAGAAAGACAATAGAAACATAACCGACAAGACATGATAAACTGGACGGTAGAACACAATCGTAGAAATCAAAAAAATAAAAATGTATAACTAAAATAGAATATCGTAAAAATATACGACGATAACTACGATCAGATAATTAACAGTACAATTGACAACACAGTGTAAAAACATAGGTTTTGTAAAAAACTAAACGACAGGAAAGGTGAGATGGACGCAAAATACAAACAAAATTCATCATAAAACTAAATTATGAATAAAAATAGCTACCAAAAACAACGATTAAACGTGACGAAACAGCTAAATAGATAATATTATAATAAGCAACTAGCGATCGGAACTTCGGCAAGGTTTCTAGCCTTGTACCGGAACTATCGCTCAATTGAAACTTACAAGACGAGCCCTACAGAACGTCTGACGAAGAGCCCGAATTGGCTTCGAGATGGATCTCGTTCGTCAGATCAACCTCCCTACCTCCCACGAAGAATACACAACATATAACACTGAACACGAAAAATATGAATGTGGACATAACACGGAAGGCACAACTAAGCGTAATAAAGTGTACAACGGAAACACGTTATACTCATCTCGCGTGCAGGTAAAAAAAATCAATGTGCCTCGTCTCCGTGGATGTACGTCTACAGATAAAATACTTCGTTCTGCTTCTCTAGATTACAGCTCGCACGTAATAATGATGAAGAGATGATCTCCAAGTAATCAGTCACTGTGAAACTTGATGTGGAGGTTGATTGAAGACCTTGACCTTGGTAAACGTAAGTTGAATCTGATTCATATCACGCTAGGATCCAAATTGAGATGATGTCGCCTTGAAAGTAAAAATTCTTCTTTTCAAACGATATTTTGGATGGGTACGTTCCTTTGAAATTACTTCCAGACCACACTGGAACACCATTTATTGTTGACTCCATTTTATCATTAAGTTCAGTGAAGAGGTAAATTGAAACGCGAATGGTTAAAACGGAATGAATGTCAACAAAGTTCTTCAAACGAAAATTCCAACAAGTATCGTTGCATTGGGTGAACTGGGCAAGTATTGGCAGCACACAAGTCGGTGATTACAGTACATATATTTTATTGACGTGACACCAACGAAGTGGAACAAGACAATCATAGTTACAGATGCGAAGATCATACGTCAAAATGTTAATATCACTGTTAATAGTTGTTGTAGATTCTCTAACAGTTAAGTTCTCTTATATTCCAGTGACTAAGGATCACTTCCATTACCATATAACAGACATGGTATTAACGTCCGTTGACCTTCTCCCAAGGACGTTTATTAAGGCAAACGGATTCATTCTCACGGAGCAATAATTTATATCATACTTGTAAGCATCCCAGACTTTCTTCATAAAATTCTTAGATAGCATATCCAATCCAAACAAAGGCAGATATAACAATACAACCAGGTTAGTGTTTCATCTTGGCTAACCTCTCGGTATCCATACCACGACTTTGGCATAGGTAAAACGGCATATTAAACATGTGAAGCATATATATATATTCATTAACTTGATTCCACATATGGATTCTCCCTCTACAAAAGATTCCAAAGGCTAACGACTCCGTGTGTCCAATTCTAGGAATGTCATCTCCGATGAATTCCCGCTAGACCATTAATAGGAGCGGCCTGATACTTTAATTTACATAATTAAACTTGCCATAAGAAATGGGGCGACACTTACTTCATACATCCACTATTGGCTTCGCCATGAAGACCAATAGATACGAATACAACTGATGGCTTCTTCAAATTTGCCAGGAATCAAAGAATAACACTGCGGACATAAATGTCGTCCGAGCTGCCCCTATCATGACGTCACAATCTACTCAACTAGGTAACACGTGCGTCCAAAGCAACTCACACAGCATTGTGCACGTCAGTGCGTGAATCAATCGAACGCACAAATAATATAACTATATAAAACTGGTGCGTACATTTGGCAGGACCGAAGACTACCCCCGTAGGTAATAAATGTACGTAACAATAACACAACCAAAACCTAAAAAAAAAAAAAACTGCAAAAGCAAAACCAGACTAATACTTCTGCATCATAATTTTTCAATTACTTTCTCTCTTTTTTTGTTGTTATTGCTTTCTCAGCCAAATAAGGTTATGAAAACAAATACACTACCTCTTCCGCGACTTTCGTCGTCTGTAGCATATGAAGCCAATTGCAAGCAATGCAAATAAAAGAAACACACCACCTACACCTGCAGCAATCAAAATGGGCAAGGAGACATGGCTTGCTTCATCTGCATAGACAATAAATTATTAGTACTTCATGTACACACGAACAAACAATGCTCACATAAATTAAAACACCACTAAATAGATGAAACATGATACTAGACCAGTAAAAAGGCTCTATTCATCGTCAACATAATCAGCTGCCATCTCCCCATTGAAGGTCGGTTGCAATGGATCTCCGACGTCTTCTGACTCTTGTCTTGATGGTGCATTCTGATAGAATCTTTACTGTACATTTTTTGATGTTTTAATATTCCAACTTATTGCACTGTCTTCCCCTTGCATGTTTGCTTTCATCATTCCCTTCTGTTGTGGTCTTCTCCAAGGTGTAATATCTTTTTATATGGCCAAATTATTTTAGTTGCCTAATTTAAATCTCCTTCATTAATTCTATTTTCATACCTAGGTTTTTCTAGGAATCCACTTTTTATTTGTTTTCTTCTCTACTCTCTTTCAATTAGATGCGCCCCATTCTTCTAAAAAGCCACATCTCGAGAGCCTCAATTCTTTCTTCCAATTGCTTGTTCATTCTCCATGTTTCTGCACCATACAGTAATTTATAACATTTTATTGTTCTCAGTTTTAATGTATGGGTTAATTGTTTAGATGTCAGTATTTGTCTCTTGTTGTTGAATTAACTTTAGCCATTTCTATTCTCTTCTTGATTTCTGTTTCGCGTCTGCCATCTTCTGTTATTATATGACCAAGGTATGAGAAACTCTTGACTTGTTATAGGATTTTCCCATTTAATCTTATCTTTAATGTTGGCTTATCGTCTGTTTTGCTAATTATCATAGTTTTTGTTTTCTCAATGTTAATGTTCAATCTATACAGCTCTATGCAGCAGATCAGTAAATGGGTACCTGATGCTGATCTTGAGTCGGGGAAGGCACACACAGCAAGGATCAGAATAGGTCGCCCCCCACCTCATAAAAAAAAAAGGTTGGACTTAGTATATCAAAGTTCCCTAAGGAACTTTCTGGTATGGAACAACCTTTACCATTTTTTCCATAAGATCTGTTCAACAGTCATGTCTGTACTGATGGATGACATTACTTTCTGTCTCGCGCACTGATACTACTCTGATAATCTGCTTGTTCATAATTTGAAGATTCACTCCTGAATACACTCCTTTTGTCTTCATGCCATTTTGTCTTTGACTTTTTTTTTTTCATTAATTCACTTTTCATTTCTAGTTTTTTTCCACTATTCCTGGTGTGTCTTTATAATATTATTAATTGATTCTAAATATAAAAGTGATCATTTTACTCATTTTATGCTTTGTAATTAAATCAACACAAATAACAGCAATTTCATTACCGGTATATAAAAATGCAAGCATGGTAATGACAACACTAAAACAGAAAGTAAAAAAAATTATTTGTTAATTATGGAAGCTAATGCTCTATATGTAAAATTAAAAGAACAGAGATTGCTGATTTTACTAATATTGAAAGAAACATATTTGATAATAGGTAATATTTTTCTGGGTGGTCGATATTGTTCATAAATCATTTAATGCTTGTGCATTGAGTGTGGGTCATTGGTATTGAGGAATGTTATTATCACCACTGTTGCAAACGTGATTGTTGAATACTGTGTGCACTGTCACTCACCACACAGCTCACGTACGAGTCATGGATGTCAATAAAGGTTGTAAACGCCTGGAACAGTTCGATACTGTTTATTACGTTACAACACACAACGAAGTCACGATGACATCAACAAAGACACAATTCATGATAACTCAAATGCATCTGGCATACAAATTCTCCACCTGTCTCAAACTCCTCAAAGACTGCACAACACGGCAGTTATGTTAATTATGGCCTTACAAATCTCTACATGTCTCAAACTCCTCAAAGACTGCACAACACGGCAGTTATATTAATTATGGCCTTACAAATCTCTACATGTCTCAAACTCCTCAAAGACTGCACAACACGGCAGTTATATTAATTATGGCCTTACAAATCTCTACATGTCTCAAACTCCTCAAAGACTGCACAACACGGCAGTTATATTAATTATGGCCTTACACATCTCTATATGTCTCAAACTCCTCAAAAAACTGCACAACACGGCAGTTATATTAATTATGGCCTTACAAATCTCTACATGTCTCAAACTCCTCAAAGACTGCACAACACGGCAGTTATATTAATTATGGCCTTACACATCTCTACATGTCTCAAACTCCTCAAAGACTGCACAACACGGCAGTTATATTAATTATGGCCTTACAAATCTCTACATGTCTCAAACTCCTCAAAGACTGCACAACACGGCAGTTATATTAATTATGGCCTTACACATCTCTATATGTCTCAAACTACTCAAAGACTGCACAACACGGCAGTTATATTAATTATGGCCTTACACATCTCTACATGTCTCAAACTCCTCAAAGACTGCACAACACGGCAGTTATATTAATTATGGCCTTACACATCTCTACATGTCTCAAACTACTCAAAGACTGCACAACACGGCAGTTATATTAATTATGGCCTTACACATTTCTACATGTCTCAAACTCCACAAAGACTGCACAACACGGCAGTTATATTAATTATGGCCTTACACATTTCTACATGTCTCAAACTCCACAAAGACTGCACAACACGGCAGTTATATTAATTATGGCCTTACAAATCTCTACATGTCTCAAACTCCTCAAAGACTGCACAACACGGCAGTTATATTAATTATGGCCTTACACATCTCTACATGTCTCAAACTCCTCAAAGACTGCACAACACGGCAGTTATATTAATTATGGCCTTACAAATCTCTACATGTCTCAAACTCCTCAAAGACTGCACAACACGGCAGTTATATTAATTATGGCCTTACACATCTCTACATCCCTGATCAGGCATTCCCTTAGGAAAAACACCGCCATACACTTAGAAAACACAGGGCTTGCGACCACACCGGTCTACGCCCAAAACACGCTCTTCTGACAGCACACTCACAGGGCAAACCCTGTGAACCCTTGTCATGAGACTCAGTTGTTTTTAGAACACCACTCAACATACATGCCACTTAGCCGCGAGACCTAACCACCCCCGGCTCAAAACACTACAAGATAAATATATATCTCAACACTAGAGATAAACAGCGTTCTTCACGCTTTTCTTGTACTCTGTCTCATGACTCTAGGAGAAGATATTTTTAACAAATCGATTCCTAATCGGCAAGCAAGTACCATAATTCAAAAATTCAATCTGTCCCACAACATACTAAGATTTTCTTCCCTTTGACCTTAACATTTACACCCGCCCCTGGGGAAAAAAAAAAATGATTCTATCATTTTTTCTAAAACAGTTACATCAACAAAAAAAAATCAAGGGAGAGCAAAACTCTAATACATACCTACAAAAATTAACTTATGTTAAGGGAAAAGAATATACCTACATAAAATATCAACATTAAATGAAAAAAAATAGAAAATGGAGCATCCAACGTAATCGTCTAAGTACATCAGAATTAATCTAATACAAAACCAAGTTACGTATATTGGACCCAAATGAAAACAGGAAACAATCAATAGCAAGAGAAAGCACAAGATCAAGCAAAAGAAGAATGATCTATAATGCAGTAAAGTAAGAAATCAGAATATGAGTGGGGAAAAAAAATACCACGTGTTAACAATTAAGTCAAACAACTCTACACATATAAAATAAATACCACCATTACATCTGGATACATTATATCACACCATGTAATTAACTTAACAATATAAAGAATAAAAGTATAAGTGTCGAAAGAAGAAGAAGTGCACAAATAGAAACAAGTGAAGCGAATATGACACATGGGAGCATAAACAAGACATTAACCAATACCGAAAAGATAACAGAAAAGATGGAACGAAATGAAGAATAACCAGCAAAGACAGACAGAAAGCAAAGACACGAATGAAGAGAAAGTCAATAACAATACATACTACTAACAGTCTCAATCAAACAAGGTATTGTAATCTTACTTACTTAGTCGTTCCCCTTCTACCGTGAGGTGTAGAGGTTTGGAAGAGAGAGCGCCAGACCATTCTATCAGCTGTCTTCTTCCTGGCCTGGTTCCATTCTAGTCCTCGGTCCTTCAAAGATTGTCTAATGTTGTCCTCCCAGCGGACTCTGGGTCGTCCTGGAGGTCTGGATCCCTGGCTCTTTGTTTCCCATGCTTGTCGTGGTAGCCGATCTTCTCCCATTCTGCAGACATGGCCAAACCATCTTAGTTGGGACTGTTCTATTTGGGTCTGCAGCGGATGGGATTTTAGGCCTTGACGGATCGTCTGGTTGCGGACCATGTCTCTTCTTGTTACTTCAACCACTTTCCTCAGATACCTCATTTCTGAGGTTTGGATCTGGCTTTTGTGGGTTGTAGTCATTGCCCACGACTCGCATCCATATGTCAAGACTGGGACATAGGTGGAGCGGTATACAGCCATCTTCGTTTTCTTACAACCTCTTTTCTTGCTGAGGAATCCACGATTTATGGCCTGAAAAAGTCTCCCACCAGGCGCTGCTTTTCGAGTGGCCAAACTCTTCTTTGATGCCTCCCTTTCGGTCTATAATAGCTCCGAGATATTTAAAGTGGTCGACCTGCTCCAGGACCTGTTCTCCAACTTAATCTGATGTTTTCTTTCTTCTCGTGATATCACCATGGATTTTGTTTTAGAGCTGCTTATGACCATCCCTCTCTTCTCCAGCTCTTCCTTCCAGACTTGCAGGTTGGATTGGAGATGTGCCTCTGATTTAGCAATCAGGGCAACATCATCAGCAAATGCCAGCTCCGAAATATAGACCTGTCTCATCTTCCAGTACCCCACTGAATACTTTCTTGTTCTCTCCTTACATGCCTTGATGACATCGTCCATAAGGAGTATGAAGAGGTAAGGTGATAGGATATCACCTTGTCTTACACCAGTGGTGGTCCTGAACTCTTCTGACTTATGGTTTGCTGTCCTCACATAATTTCTGCAAGACTTGTAGAAGCTCTGTATAGCATGAATCAGAGGTGCTGGAATATTCTTCCTTGCCAAACAGTCCCAAAGTTTGCTCCAGGGGACCCTGTCAAACGCCTTTTCCAGATCTATGAAACAAAGATGGATCTCACTCTTATACTCAAGGGCCTTTTCACTCAGCTGTCTGAGTGTGAAGATTAGGTCTTGAGTACTTCGGTTTGCTCGGAATCCGCACTGGACCTCATCCAACTGTGGCTCAGCTAGGCGTCGGAGTGTCTGCTCTAGAATTCTAGAGTAGATTTTACCAGGGACACTGAGAAGGGATATGCCTCTATGGTTTCCACATTGTCGATTGTCACCCTTTTTGAAAATTGGTGTTATGATGGCAATCTCCCAATCCTTTGGTTTGGTCTTGTTGCACCATGCTGCCTGTAGGACCTTTAAGAGTAATAGGTCGCCTGATGCTCCCATGTACTTAACCATTTCTGGTGTTATACCATCATGCCCTGCTGCTTTGCCCATCTTTATTTTCTCCAGTGCTGCCTTCAGTTCTTCCATCTTTATGTCATCTTCACCATCATTGGTTTTCTCTTCTGTGCTAGTGGTTATCATTTCTGATGCTTCATCATGCTCACCATCCAGGAGTTCTGAGAAATATTCTTTCCATCTTTCCATTACTTCCTTCGGGGCAGTAAGCAATTTGCCTTGCTTGTCCTTTATTAATTTGAGAGGGCATTGTTTTTCTTTCCTCATGTTCTTTAGGGTCTTATAGAACAATTTCTGGTTTTCTTGTGCATCTTTTTCTAGCTTTTCTCCAAATTCTTCCCAGGACTTCTGTTTTGCTGCTAGCACTTTGTTCTTTGCTTCTGTTCTGAGTGTCACATATTCTCTATATTTTTCCATTTGTCCCCCTGTTGTGTTTTTAGCTCCTAAGTATTGTTTCCATGCCATTTTCTTCTCTCTTATTTTCTCTTTGACTTCCTCTGTCCACCAAGGTGTCCTCTTTCTCTGGTTCCCAAGTCGGACTTCACCGCATGCTTCTGCAGCAGCTGTCTTTATGATATCCTTGAATTTATTCCAGAGGGGTTTCCAAGTCATCAGGTCGTTCTTCTGTGTTGCTCACTGCTGTAGCAATAAGCCCCTGATATCTGGTCTTAATTTCTGGCTCTCTCAGCTTGTAGGTCCTAATGCTCATTTCTCCTGCTCGTTTACTTGGTTTCTTGCGTGATGTTGGGCAGTTCCTAGGCTGAGCAACTCTTTCAGTTGTTCGTTTGATTGTTAGCAGGTAGTGATCACTTCCAATCTCTGGCCCCCTCCAGACTCTTGCATCTCGGACATATCTGAATGAGCTTCTCCGAACAATGGCATAGTCGATCACTGACTTCTCATTCTTGGTTGGTTCACATCTAGTGTATGCATGTATGCGCTTATGGGGGAACTTTGTGTTTTGTAATGATCAGATTCTGCTCACTGCAGAATCTAAGGAGTCGCTTTCCATTGTCATTGAGAGTATCTTCTCCATATCTTCCGATAACTCCACCCCATCTAGCATGGTCATTTCCAACTCTGGCATTAAAATCTCCGAGCATAATAACTTCATCTAGGCAGTCATCCACTGTCCTTTGAAGCAGCTCGAAGAATTCCTCCTTGACCTCTGCTCTCTCATCCTCATTTGGCCCATACACTATGACCAGGTTGACTATGGTTTCTCCTTCTTTTAGTTTTACAACCATAATGCGCTCCGAGACAAAGTTCCATCCCTTGATACTATCTTTTTGATTTTGGGCCACAATGCAACCCACGCCCCCTTTAGCCCTTTCAGATACGGGTACACCACTGTAGAGCAACATGTTGCCATCGAGATCCATGACTCCTTGTCCTTTTTTCTTCGTTTCCGTTATAGCCAGGATTTCTAGTTTTGCTTTCTTCATCTCTTCCACCAGCTCCTCTTCCTTCCCATTTATACTTCTTGTGTTCCAAGTTCCATAAGTCGTAGTCCGTAGTCCGTTCCAGTTCGTCGCCTTTAGAATCAGTCCGGTTTTCTCTCTTGTAGTTCGCGTAATCATGATTTAAAGCAAACAGGGGATTGGCCTGTTGTGCCTTTGCATGGTGGAGGGGCTGCCTCCTTACGGCCTCCATGCAGGCCGCCCTCCTCCTTTTTCATCCGGGCTTGGGACCGGCATTGGCGGAGTTGGTATTGTAATCAATAAATACAATCATAACAGAAAAGCATCGAAGAAAGAAAAAAAAAATTAATGTATATATGTATACAAAACATAGAAGAAAGCTATAACTAAATATAGCATAATAAGTAATTTAACTAAGTTAAAATTATTCATAACTAACAATAAATTGATCTAGACATCACGCAAAAAAAAAAAAAATGTTAACGCTATCAAAAAGTTTTGGCTGACGTATAGTCACGCGATAGATAAAGAATACATCATAATATCAACAAACAACAAAAAACGTATTAGAGAACCAATGTCAATGCACACAATCAACCATAACGCACAGTCAAGCGTTGGGACCAGAAAAATTATTAAATGTTTGAAAACAAAAAATCAATTTTCCCCAAAAAAGTACAATGTAAAAATATTTCGCAACGATAAGTTACACCGAATAGCATTTCATATTTAAGTAAATTAGAGCTATAATTAATAAACTAATAAAGAAATTATTTCCAACAAAATTAATTGACATTTAAAAAAAAATCTCTATCTCTATGTAAACACCAATCAATACACGTACGTTCTTTTTTTTTCTCTTTTTTTTCTTCTAAAAAATACGTCATAGAAAAATCACATGGACAACATACTGTTAACTACATACAAAGTTATAAATATATAAGTACAACATAATTTAAATAGAGTATGTAATATAATTATCTGTCTAGATTCAGGTATCGTTCTAGAAAAAATCAGTGTTTCGGACTACATTATCAAATTCAAATACAAAATTTTCAATAATACAATCAAGTAACGTTTCCAAAATTACATTTAACTGTAATGTTTACTGTTTATTATCAGAGTGTACTAATATATTAACCAATTATGGGAACAACACTCGAGAAACAAGTTAACCAGAGACTTCTCTGAAGATGACTACCGCACCATATTAACTAATGAGTTTGTGCATTGGCTGGCAATCTCATCATGTAAAAAAAAAAAAATTATCTCAAAAAACACATCTGCAAAAATTCCAAGTTCAACACAGTAGTACAAAAATAAATAATATGGACCAAATATACATAGTCTTATGACTTAAATGTGGAGATATCATAATCCACCGCTTACATCATCAGGTTAAGAATAAGTCGGTACAAACTGTTATGTTACACATTATTTCAATCATAACACGTACAATATTCATCAAAATACAATAATATAAGAATCACAAGAAAAATCTAATAATAAGACATCAGAACATCTTCATAAGAAAACACATGATATTCGAATACAATCGCATAAAATACTATGCTATACAATACAATAATATTTACTGTTCTAAAAAAAACTTAAACAGAAAAAAAAAAAAAATCTCCAGCGGACTTGTAAACATGTCATCACGCCAACAAGTAACATATCCCTTGCGTAGTTAGCACGGCGACAGGTTCCGCTTTGTAAGTAAAGCTGTGAATAAATACAAATGAAAATATCCCTTTTAATCACTTGTGAGATTTAATTAGGGTAAACGGAAATTCAATCACACGATTACCCAACTCTGTGGCTGTGAACCTCTGGTTTCTTCACGACACCATCAACTCTTCCATCATCACTGGTACTCAACATGGGATGCTTAGGAACAACCTGACAATAACTGGAGGTCGTCCCTGCTGTATTCTGTAATAAACTTTTACACTTAACACAACGAGATGCTATCTCGACATCAAAATTAGAATAAGCAGTACCATTCAATAGACCATAATAATTATTATTACCCTGCTTATAAAACATCTTAGGCTTTCGTTGAGGAAAGTCACTCTGGCGATGTGAAGTGAAATTTGGGGCTTCATTCTGTTTATAAAAAACATTGCCATTTCCTCTATTGTGATCATTGTTATTTTTATGAATCAAGTTAGCATTGTTTTTATTACTCTTTTTCCTTTGACATATATATCTATCAAATGGGCTTTGTTTTCTTCCAGAAAAATTACTGTAAGACTCTTTAGTTTTTCCAAAATTCTTACATTCAAAATTGTTTGAACTGTTAAATTGCCTCTTATATCTTTGAGGACAAAAATTATTATTTGCTGAATTCCCTTTGTACTTTTCGACCTCAGGGTTATTTCTCTTATGAAGACTGTTTTTATTTTTCTCTGTTGGAATATGCTTACTAATTGCGTCAAACTGACTGAGCTGAGTTTGACAAGTAGTAGGACTGACAGTATCTTTATTGCTCTGCACATTATGGTCCTCCTTTTTAGGACGGGTGTTAATAGTTTTATTTTCTGCTGTCAACCTATGAAAATTTCCATCAGCAGATAAATGTTTGCTCTTAAGGGGTTTGACCCGAATTTTATGACCTTTCTTTTCTTGATCAATTGTTTCTGTAGACTTATCTTGGTTATTCTGACGCCAAGAATCAGCATTAACAGCAATGTTGTCATAAATTCGTGTGAAATTATAATTCCCACGAAAGGATCGTTGTCCATTTTGTCTGACCTGTCTGTCAGCAAAAAGTGTATGTGGCGGACTTTTTGCAGTAGTGGCTTGTTGAAAAACAATTTTCTGTCTATCGCTGTCAACATGCACAGTAGAACACCTGTTCTTATCTAAGAAAATATCAAGAAGACCATCTACTCTCCTTCTAAGATTTGTTATTTCAACCTGTTTATGTGAAATTTCTTCACTAAGCTTCTTATTCAAATTCTCAATTCTAGCCATTTTCTCTTTCTCAGCCTTTAACTCTTTTAATCTCTTTTCCTCATTGACTTCTTTATTTGTTCTCCTCTGTGTCAACTCTATCTGTAGTGCCTTGGTTTCACTATCCTGGCTATTTATAAGCTCAATAACCCTTTCTGGTAATACCGCATTCTTTTCTTTAAGTTGGCGACCGAGGACAATGTTATAGTTTAATAGACCAACAAGTGTTTTATTATAGGACTTTTCAAGTTGCCTCTTATCTTCCAACTGAGTTTTCAACTCTTTGATTTCGCTTACTGCAGACTTCAAACTTGCGTGCACCCCAGCAAGTTCCGAGTTTGATTTATCCAAATCATCTGTGAGCTTAGCCAATTTTTTCTGAAGTTTACTCTCTTCAGCAATATTCTTTGAACACTTTTTTCTTTCCTGTCTGTTGACTCTTACTTCCTCATCTTCTAACTTTTTTCCCTGATTGTCAGAGATGCCGTAGAAAATTAACGTGTGTATATTTCTTACTATATGATCATGTTTAACATTCATATAGTGGTATGCAAATGAACGAAGGTAAGTTAATAACCATGCCAAATCCTCTGCCATTCTTAAATGAGGATGAGACTGAAAATTGTCCCTAGCAAAATATCTTAGGGCTCTTGACGCATTAATCAAAAATGTGTCCATTACTTCGGCTTCAAGGGCTGGGCCTGTAAAATTATCATCATCTCTAGCTTCCTTCAATAAATATTCCAATATAGGCATCATATCATCAGGATCCCTATCAATATCTAGATCCATAGTGACTTATCTATCGAGTTCACTGTATATGTAATCACCTATACATATTATTGAGGTTGGACAATTACCTTTCCAGCTCACAAAGCTGACTATTTGTCAAGAAATGAGATTATTTCTCAATTCTGTATCACCAATTCCTTTTTCTTATTGTACCTTTTTTCAAGTCATATCATTATCAGGAAAGTCTATATATGTCGTAAAGCCATAAATTACTCATGCATCAAATCCTATAATCTATCGATATAGATATCGACAATAACAACAACAGATATCAATAGAATAGGTAATGTGAAATTCAGGAAGACTCGACGGCATACATGAAGCAACACAATTCACACAATATAAACCACTTATCTTCTGAAAATGACCCTGATCCTTTCCGCCAAGACACTGGATATCACAAAGATTTCAGATAAAACACTCCACTGCGGGAAGGCACAGGAACTTCTTTTCCCTCCAGGTACTCGCTTCAATATGATGTGTGCTCAACAATGCACAACATGACAGGAACCGATATACAGCATACACCGCAAGTCTTGACTCCTCTGTAGTCGTAGATGTACACGGCACACCGTGTATCATGACATCTTGAACTTGAGATCGTGATAACTGGCACAGGTAAGCCGATTATCGCAGGAATCAGTCACAACCCGTACAAATGTTGGTAGAAATAGTGTTACAGTGTACTTGAACTTTCGTGACCACTGCAGACGTTGTTTTGGTCTACAGGCATGAAATACTAGCACGGATGAGGCGTGCGTGCTTTCTTAACTGCGCCACTCAGGCAAAACGCTAACCAGGTCAAGATTTCTGAAGCACATGATATTTAGGCCACGCCTACACAAGGCTATTTTATGAATTCGTTGAGTTCTCGTAGTAATAATTTTCAACGCGAATTTTCCGTGGATGTTACGACCCGTTGGTTTGGTCCACCAACTGCTAATAAGAGGCTTGGAATGGTCGATATTGTTCATAAATCATTTAATGCTTGTGCATTGAGTGTGGGTCATTGGTATTGAGGAATGTTATTATCACCACTGTTGCAAACGTGATTGTTGAATACTGTGTGCACTGTCACTCACCACACAGCTCACGTACGAGTCATGGATGTCAATAAAGGTTGTAAACGCCTGGAACAGTTCGATACTGTTTATTACGTTACAACACACAACGAAGTCACGATGACATCAACAAAGACACAATTCATGATAACTCAAATGCATCTGGCATACAAATTCTCCACCTGTCTCAAACTCCTCAAAGACTGCACAACACGGCAGTTATGTTAATTATGGCCTTACAAATCTCTACATGTCTCAAACTCCTCAAAGACTGCACAACACGGCAGTTATATTAATTATGGCCTTACAAATCTCTACATGTCTCAAACTCCTCAAGGACTGCACAACACGGCAGTTATATTAATTATGGCCTTACAAATCTCTACATGTCTCAAACTCCTCAAAGACTGCACAACACGGCAGTTATATTAATTATGGCCTTACACATCTCTATATGTCTCAAACTACTCAAAGACTGCACAACACGGCAGTTATATTAATTATGGCCTTACACATCTCTACATGTCTCAAACTCCTCAAAGACTGCACAACACGGCAGTTATATTAATTATGGCCTTACACATCTCTACATGTCTCAAACTCCTCAAAGACTGCACAACACGGCAGTTATATTAATTATGGCCTTACAAATCTCTACATGTCTCAAACTCCTCAAAGACTGCACAACACGGCAGTTATATTAATTATGGCCTTACAAATCTCTACATGTCTCAAACTCCTCAAAGACTGCACAACACGGCAGTTATATTAATTATGGCCTTACACATCTCTATATGTCTCAAACTACTCAAAGACTGCACAACACGGCAGTTATATTAATTATGGCCTTACACATCTCTACATGTCTCAAACTCCTCAAAGACTGCACAACACGGCAGTTATATTAATTATGGCCTTACACATCTCTACATGTCTCAAACTACTCAAAGACTGCACAACACGGCAGTTATATTAATTATGGCCTTACACATTTCTACATGTCTCAAACTCCACAAAGACTGCACAACACGGCAGTTATATTAATTATGGCCTTACACATTTCTACATGTCTCAAACTCCACAAAGACTGCACAACACGGCAGTTATATTAATTATGGCCTTACAAATCTCTATATGTCTCAAACTCCTCAAAGACTGCACAACACGGCAGTTATATTAATTATGGCCTTACACATCTCTACATGTCTCAAACTCCTCAAAGACTGCACAACACGGCAGTTATATTAATTATGGCCTTACAAATCTCTATATGTCTCAAACTCCTCAAAGACTGCACAACACGGCAGTTATATTAATTATGGCCTTACACATCTCTACATCCCTGATCAGGCATTCCCTTAGGAAAACACCGCCATACACTTAGAAAACACAGGGCTTGCGACCACACCGGTCTACGCCCAAAAACACCCTCTTCTGACAGCACACTCACAGGGCACACCCTGTGAACCCTTGTCATGAGACTCAGTTGTTTTTAGAACACCACTCACAATACATGCCACTTAGCCGCGAGAGCTAATCACCCCCGGCTCAAAACACTACAAGATAAATATATCTCAACACTAGAGATAAACAGCGTTCTTCACGCTTTTCTTGTACTCTGTCTCATGACTCTAGGAGAAGATATTTTTAACAAATCGATTCCTAATCGGCAAGCAAGTACCATAATTCAAAAATTCAATCTGTCCCACAACATACTAAGATTTTCTTCCCTTTGACCTTAACAATATTAAAAGGGTATGATTAGGAAAACATACAACTTCTATCATGTCTGTCTGGGTAACTTATCCATATTTTTTACAGAGAGAAAAATCTGCTTACCTATTTGCAAAGCCCTACACGTGCACTTAAGATGATGAATCTGGTCATTAAAAAATCTCTCTACTGCAGTGTGAGGATTTTTGCCGCAAATTACTGTCTTGTTATAAGCCAACCTGGATAACAAATTTAGTGATGGTGTTTGCTGCTGTATATTTTACTGCAAAAATACAATACCATAAATAACAACCAAGAACTTACAGATGTTCATAAATGGGTGCTAGCTTAGAACAATCAATCAATCAATACCCTTTAGCTCTCCAAGGAGCATAGGCCTTCAACAAACACATGCCAAGTCTTCCTGTCCTGTGCCATCCGCTCAAGTTCTTTCCATGTTTTCCTCATCATTTTCACCTCTGTTTCCAGTTCTCTTCTCCATGTGTTTTTTGGTCTACCTCTGCCTTTCTCTCCCTGTGGATTCCAGAACAAGGACTGCCTTGTAATGCTATCAACAAGTTTCCTCAACGCGTGTCCGACCCATCGCCAGCATCCTCTTCTCAACTCTTGTTCCAATGGGACCCGTCCGGCCCCTGTCATCAATTCCACATCTGCGACCCCGTCATACCACCGCAGTCCCTCCACTCTATGCAAGCACCCGTCCATAAAAGTCCGCAGCTTTTCGGCCGTTGTTTTTGTTGCTCTCCTTGTCTCAGAGCTAAAGCAATAGGACTGACTTCACATTTGAGTTGAAGATTCTTATTTTCGTGTTGGAAAATTGTTTTCTTGTTCTCCATATGTTTCCCAATGCAATGAATGCTCCTCTTGCTTTTTGTATTCTTATTTTGAAATCACTGTCTGTCCTTCCAACTTTGTCTATATTACTTCCAAGAGATGTGTACGATTCTACATCTTTTAGTGGTGTTTCTTCAAGTTCAACCTTGTTATCATTTCTTGCATTTATTCTCATACGCTTAGAACAGAATGACTGAAATGGTATGACAAGATCACCAATGTGGAAATGATAGCAAGAACTAGAAAAAACTTGCAGACAACATTTTAAGATGGCCTTTGTTCTGGAATCCTCAGGATAAGAAAGGTAAAGACAGACTTTCTAATGACTAGAATCTTATGCAAGACAAAATGAGAATACCGGATGTGAAGGTGCAGCATTATGAATAAAGATAAAAGTACACAAAATAAGAATACTGAAGGTAAAAAGGGTTTACACTGCACTTGAAAATCTATGGGAAAAGTAAAAAGACATCAAATCCAACACACAAATATGAGCTTTCAACTAAAATTTCACGTCAACATCAGTTATACAGTTTGGCTCTGAAATATTGACACTAACAAAAAATAATAACTAAGAAATTATAGACATTCATAAATGGATGCTTGCATAGGAAAGAAGGATTTAAATGGCACAGCAAGATCACTAAAGTAAAACAGCTGGAAAGAACCAAACTAGTATCAGGGGAAAAGGAGGTGAACCAAAAACATGGATGTTTGATAGGACACACGCTGAGGGTACCTGCTAAAGCTTTATAAGGTAATCCTTGGTCTGAAATCCCCTGGATAAAAGCAGCAAAGGGATACCTCAAAACCTGGAGAATGGAATAGGAGATGGGCTTAAAATATGATTAACAAGACATGCAAAGAGTAACGGATGGCATCTTATCTTGGAGTGAACCGACTGAAGGTCTATGGCTCATAGTCAACTAAATAGTAATCATGATAGTGATGTCAGACTCAGTAGCGTACTAAGGGGGGTGCGAGGGGGGCGGTCCGCCCCGGGTGACAGCCAGGAGAGGGGTGCCGTCGGATACTATTATGATAGTAATTACTGTTAAAAACATACTTGAAGTGTGTTTCTTTATGGAGGGGGGGTAGGGGGGGGAGAAGAGTGTCAAAGATAGGATCCGCCCCGGGTGCTAAATACTATTGGGACGCCTCTGGTCAGACTTGCTAGATTCCATTAGTAGTTCTAGCTACCAACAGGGAGATGTCTTATCGGTTCTCTGATATGAAATCCATTCAGTTTGGCTGTTGAGCTGTAGAACATTCTAGTACTAAAATCTACCTAGTAGATGCTTTTTTTTTTTTTTTTTTGAAATCCATCATCTCACAGTGTTCAACCTCCTTTTTGTTATAATTAGGGTACTCATTGTAACTTTAATTACTTTTTCTGTGTTTTATTTACAAATGATTTTATTTGGTGTCAGCTGTTTACATCAGAATTTTTATTATTTTTTTATTTGTAATGAATATTTACACTATACGCATTTAATTTTTGGGAGTTTTTTATGCTGTATTTGTTCATATTTTTTTGGTGCTCGTTTGCTTTTATTTTCTTTATTAGTAATGTTTTATAGTGGTCCATGTTTTTTTTAAGTATTGCGTGATGTTTTAAAATGTCTGATCATAGTTGTTTTTTAATTTTTGTTCCTTAAATATTCAGTACATTTTTAAACTCTCTGTTTGCATTTAGTAAACATCTACACTATTTATAATTTTTGACGTTTGCTTTCTTAATTAGCATTAGTCTAATTATTAATGTGGGTATTATTATAACTATTATTATTACCATTCCAACAGAATCTAACTTTACCACTTACCCACAGACTTCATCCACATATGAAGACCTCTCTGTGTGTCCATATGTACTGTTCAAACATTTTTTGACACTTTTCCACTCACTGCTACGGTCTAGAAGCTGAAGACTTAAATGTTGCTCTATATCACTACGTATGTCTTCCTTGTCCTCAAAAGTGCATTTTCCAGAGTGATTGCTGTAAGTTTCTGAGTCACCCTTGTACACAAGGCTGAAACAATCAAATGTTTAACAAATACAAAATGAGAAAAAAGAAACCTGGCTTGCTGCACCAGGAGTATCAAATGTTTCTACAAAACATATCAGACTAAAGAAAAAACCCACACATGAATACACAGGCACGTATGCACACACAAACAAAACTAAAAAAATAACCAAGATCAAGGACCTCTTCTTTTTCACATACAGACATGCCAGATGACTTTCCAAGCTCCATGCAAAACCTTCCTTCTTTGTCTTTTACAGCATATTGACATGGCACAGTAATCCTATTCATTGGTCCCCAGTGTTACACCCTTGGATCAATACAGGTACAGGGCAATAAGTGTTATGTTACTATTCAGATCTGTTAGGAAACCTTACTGTATTGTCAAACGATTATTATCTTCAGTTAACTTTGACCAATGCTTCAATAGTTTTGCAAGCATTTCGTGTAATAAAATTTTTAAAAAGCAATGATTCATCAAGCTTCCTGAAGCAGATTTAACTGCTGTAGAGAATAAATAAGATCCAATAAGAGTACCAACTGAACTACTCTGGCAAGGGGGATTCAAGAATATTTTTTGTGTGGGTGAGGCCGAGGTGAAAAGAAATAGAAGAAGACAGAGACATGGTCTGACAACACAAAAGAATTGACAGGAAAATAATATAAATTGTGCTTTATGAGCTCAGAACAAGCAAATTTTAAGAACGATTCATCATGAAGGAGAGAACAAGAAAGTATAGTCAGTGGGGTACTGGAAGAGGGGACAGGTCTGGATGGTCATAAGCAGCAAGGAAGAGCTAAAACAAAATCCAAAATCCATGGTGATATCACGAGAAGAAAGAAAACATCAGATTAAGTTGGGAGAAGAGGTCCTGGAGCAGGTCGACCACTTTAAATATCTCGGAGCTATTATAGACCGAAAGGGAGGCATCAAAGAAGAGTTGGCCACTCGAAAAGCAGCGGCTGGGAGACTTTATCAGGCCATAAATCGAGGATTCCTCAGCAAGAAAGAGGTTGGTAAGAAAACGAAGATGGCTGTATACCGCTCCACCTATGTCCCAGTCTTGACATATGGATGCGAGTCATGGGCAATGACTACAACCCACAAAAGCCAGATCCAAACCTCAGAAATGAGGTATCTGAGGAAGGTGGTTGAAGTAACAAGAAGAGACACGGTCCGCAACCAGACGATACGTCAAGGCCTAAAATCCCACCCGCTGCAGACCCAAATAGAACAGTCCCAACTAAGATGGTTTGGCCATGTCTGCAGAATGGGAGAAGATCGACTACCACGACAAGCATGGGAAACAAAGAGCCAGGGATCCAAACTCCAGGACGACCCAGAGTTCGCTGGGAGGACAACATTAGACAATCTTTGAAGGACCGAGGACTAGAATGGAACCAGGCCAGGAAGAAGACAGCTGATAGAATAGTCTGGCGCTCTCTCTTCCAAACCTCTACATCTCACGGTAGAAGGGGAACGACTAAGTAAGTAAGGAAATATAATGAAAGTAGTATTTTTTTTTAAACCTACAGAATAACTAAAAATTAACTAGATAAATATTCAAAATACTTGGTGTTCAAAATTATTTTCAAATATATGTATCACATTAATAATATTAATTAAACATATCAAATATTATGAAAGTAGTTAAAAAAAAGATTTTCAAAGATATGTAACACATTAATACAATTAAGGTAAATAGCCAACAAACTGCAAAGAATCACATATACTATCAGTCTAACTATTGAGTTTCCATACACCATCTAAACAAGGAAAACAAATCAAACCATATTCTAATCACATAAAATAAGTTAAATCTGATCGAATCTCCAAAGGCAGAGAGAGAGAGAGAGGAAGAGACAGACAGATATAGAGAGAGCGGGCTGAGAGGTGGGGGAAGGTTGAAGACCACAGATAGTCAATCTTCAGAAAGAAGAAATGTGAAGACGTCAGTTATTCTTTTATCTCAGAAAACACATTATAAATAAGTAAAAGTAACTTTTCTTTCTCTCTCTTCTATTCTTTTGTAGCTCTAGACGGATTACGTAAGTGGTCAGAGCGCTTGCCTCTCATGACAATGTTACCAGGTTCCAGGATTAAAACCTGGTGGAGTCACGCTCCAGTTTACCCAGCTGTAAATATGAACCTGACTTTGTTCTTGAGTTAGGGAAGGCAAAAGCAGTAAGGTAGGGCACTGGTTCCCGCATCGCAAGAGTTTAATTCTTTATCATTCTTCCCTTGTTAATTTTTCGCTGAATCTATACTTACCTACATATCTTGCTCAGTTTCAGATTATAGCCATTTATCACCAACATAGGGTTTTCATTTTCAAGGAGCTTGTCTACGCAGATATTAATTTGCTCACACTTCTCTCTTAATTCCTCCAGATGAGATTCGATATATTCTGTATACTTGGCTGCAAATAAAATTATGATAATAAATTAATTAAATTTCATATTTATACATTCGTATGTAACTTCAACATGGCCGGTGTATGGTCAATATGTAACAGCCGTATTTTAAAAAATGTTTTTTTGAATGAAAATAAAAATAAAAAGCCCAACGTGGCATTTTAAAATGTACTGAATTAAATGTATGCCATGACTAGTGCCTATACCTTGAACCGGTAAGGTGGCTTGAGTACCCTGACAACCCCCAGTGCTATGCCAGTGGGAGTTTTACTCCTGGCAGGTTCTACCAAGCTGGACAGGTCTGCGCAGGTAGGGGTCAGATTAAAGCTGGCACCTTGGTAATCCAGGATGGGGGTTTAAGCACTGGGTCGACACCTCTGTCTATGTTTTTTTTTTAAATCACGTAACGGAAACAGCAACAAATGAAAATAGCTTTGATGCGGGACGGACACCCGGAGTCTGAGGCTCGTATGAATGACAGTGGTGAAGGCCAAAAGGAAGCATATGCCCTGATCGCAAAACGCGAAACCAAAAAAATGGATTCTGGAACGTCAGAACTGTGAATGAGGCAGGAAGATTGAGGTAGATCACAACAGAAATTCAAAACTACAGATTACATATCCTGGGAATAAGTGAGAGCAGATGGTCCGGGACAGGGAGAATACAAACAGCAACAGCAGAAACAGTACTTTACTCTGGAAAAGACGATGGACAGCACAATAAAAACGTAGCCATTATCCTAAAGAAGGGAATAGAAAAGTTCATTACTGAAATGGAAACCTATCAACAACAGACTAATAAGAACAAGACTGAGAGGGAGATCCACCAACTCCATATTAATACAATGATATGCACCTACAACTGACAGCGATGAAAAGGTCAAGGACGAATTCTATCAACGGCTATGAAAGGAAATGGAAATCGCACCTAGATTACGATCTGATCTTTGCAATGGGAGACCTCAATGCGAAAGCTGAAACACACAATACACACAATGAAAGAGTAATGGGCAAATGTGGCAGCGGAACAGCAAACGAGAATGGGTTTAAAGTAATAAGCTTCTGCAGAATTAACAACTTTTTTAAAAAAGTATCCCGTTCAACCCTCGATGGGTTATAATTAGGACATATGGTGTACTAATTCGAGTAAATATAGTCAGGTTTCAAATACCCAAATATAGTACCTTCTTCCCCCCTCTACTCAGTCCAAATAGAGTAATTGAAGGAACGTTTTTTTCCCTCAAAGAAATTCACAAATTAACATGGGAATCACCAAATGACCAGACAGAAACCAGATAGGCCACATTATGATCAATGGTAGATGGAGGTATCCATTACAAGACATGAAAGTAAAAAGAGGTGCAGATGGGGCAAGCGATTACCACTTAGTAGTAGCAAGATTGAATGTGAAACTCAGAACTGCTGGACCAATTGTAATTACACAGAAAAGGTATGACATCATCAAACTGAAGGACCCCTTACTAAAAGAGCTTTTGTGGTTGATATAAAGAGACGATATCAAATTGCCAAAATCCAGGTAAAGACAGCGCCTGATGATGTTTACCAGAAATACAACACCATTCCAACAATATATAAGGAAAGCAGCAAATCATGCTTGGGATACCAGGAAAGGAAGAAACAAGATTGGATAACACCAGAAACATTAAATACCATTGCGATGAGAAAAGAAATGAAAATTAAAAAAACATTATAGAGTCAGCTGGACAAAGAAGTATAACGTCAAATCGGAGCCAACAAAAGGAAATTCCTAGACGATCTTGCAAGACAGGCAGAAGAGGCAGCAATGAGAAATTAACAAAGCACATTATATAAAATAACTAAAACTATCAGCGGAAAACGGGGTGCAAACAATATTGCGTTAGTAAGAGAAAAGCAAGGAAATCTCATCATCACAGCACAGGAGCAGAAAACAAGATGGGCAGAGCACTTCAGAGAAACACTGAATAAGTAACCACCAGAGACGCAGCTAAATGTTCCTGAGGCTCAAAATGATCTAGACGAGTAAATACTGATGGGAGCCGCGCTGGTGTAATGGCTTCGGCGTTGTACTGGCGACCAGGTGTTCATGGTTCAAACCCGGGCGTCGGCGTCTGAAGAAATGTTTACGGCCGGAAATTTGACTGAATAGCCTGAACGGCTCCTGTGATAAACCCTCTGTGGATGGGAAGGAGCGAAGCTCCTGACCGGGTTGGAAGGAAAGTCCTCAGGTTCCCCAGCCTCGCAATGACATGTCATTGGGCCGAAGGGGCTGAAAGCCCAAGTGCCGCTGGTTAAAAAAAATAAAATAAAAAAAAAAAAAAAAAAAAAGTAAATACTGACATTCCACGCAGGGAATAAATCATCACAGCTATCAAAGGGTTAAAAAAACGGAAAAGCTCCTAGTCATGATAATTTAAATGCTGAGTTATTTAAGACAGACCCTGAACTAGCTGTAGAACTATTAGAACCACTATTTGCACAAGTCTGGAAAACATAGACAACACCAATGGTGTGGAATAAAAGAATAATTGTCAAATTGCTCAAGGTGGGCGATCTTGCGGACTGCAACTATTGGAGGGGAATTACTCTCCTCTGAGTTTCCAGTAAAATACTCCGCAGGATAATTATCCAGAGAATTTCAAAAGCAGTAGACCATAAACTGAGGAAAGAACAAGCAGGATTAAGAAAAAACAGAAGATTTGCAGATCATATATTCACCCCCAGGAACATTATAGAGCATTTCTCAGAATGGCAGAGACAGCTTTACATTTACTTTGTTGATTTTGAAAAGGCTTTTCACAGCATACAAAGGGACCGCCTATGGAAAATACTGAGTGCTTATGGAATTCCCAGCTGCAATGTTTCCATCATAAAAAAGCCTCTATGCTAACTTTACATGTAGTGTTGGGTTGAGCAACCTAACTTTTGGGGGGAAGGCGGGAGTACAACAAGGGTGCCCCGTATCAACCACTTTATTTTTGACAGTTATAGACTGGGTGAAGCGCCAAACAACAAAAGGCAGTCCAAGAGGAATTAGATGGACTACATTTTCTACTGGAAGATCTGGAATATGCAGATGACATTGCACTACTCGCACATTCACATCAACACATCCAAGAAAAAAACAGATAGACTGAATAAGTATAGCCAACAGGTGGGTCTGAACATCAGTCTAAAGAAGACAGAGGTCATGACACTCAATGTGGACAATCCTGAGCCCATAACAATAAGGAACCAGATGCTGGAACAGACAGACACATTTACATACCTAGGATGCATAGTAACACCAGACGGCGGACCAAGTAAAGGCATCGACAGCAGAATGAATAAAGTAAGAACAGCCTTTGCCAGTCTAAACAACATCTGGAAGTCCTCTCAGTACAGCCCAAACACCAAATCAAGATTATATGAGAGCTGTGTACTTTATATGCTTCCCTAAAGAGCGGAATGATGGAGAGTAACAGAGAAGGAAATATCGAAATTGTCCTCGTTCCACGCCATCTGCCTAAGGAAAATTCTCCAAATCTTTTGGCCCAATATCATCATCAACCAAGAACTGCTTACTCGGAGCAACCAAGAGAACATGCACACCATTGTCGTGAAGTGACGTCTGTATCACAACACGAATTCTAAGTAACTCTGGCCACACCGCGCGCCATACATTGTAAGAACTGCAAGATACACAGACCAATCAGAACGCTCCGTTATGCCGTGTTTACTACAGCCTTGGAAAAATAAAATGGAAGTTTTTTTTTTTTTTTTTTTTTTAATGTAAAACTTTTGCCTCGTTTTGGCGAGGCGCGTCCCGTTCAACCTAGTCGGTTATATTAGTGCGCATGTCCAAATATAAAAGACCCTTAGGTCTAAGGAAAATGGAAGTCCAAATATGTGCAAACAAGTATCGGAAGACAATTAACTACGGCATTATGATAGAAGTACCACCTGGAAGAGGCTACCAAAACGATATTAGGGATGTTGCTCTACCCGTAAGTACTAATACTTTTACAAATACTGATATAGGACGGGAGAGACCTCTAGTTGAATGCATCGAAGCCTCAGGTTAGTCCATTATTTAGCTGTGTAACGTACGCATAGAATAAAATGCATTTAGGAATGAAAAAGGTTGTTTACTAGAATTATGTAGAATAATATAGGGCGTATTTTAAACTTTAGATGAATAAAATCGCTCCAGGAATAACTTAGATAAATAAAATCTTAGTTGTCCTGATTTGCACAATAGGCAAAATTTACTATATTTTCTGAACTCAAAACACATTCGTTGGGGGAAACCACCTCGGACGCTCGAGGCCACACTATTTATAGCGCGTGTCTAACAGAATCAGGTCAGTCACAATATTTGAAAGCCACAGAGAGCGGCAAAAGAAAGCAAGTGTTAGCGGAAACGATTTGCCTTCTGTACTTGGAAGTAGACCTTAAACAGCCATTAACAGCTCGTCTGTGTGTATGCCTGAGGGTAAGAACGAATCTATATATATATATATATATATATATATATATATATATATATATATATATATATATATATATATATATATATATATATATAATTATGTGTATTTCTAGTGATTAATCCACCTGTACGAATGTGTGTAGATGTGTTAGAAAATTACAGTGTGTTGCGGGTGAACTTACAGGCTTGTGTGTAATTCTGGATGCAAAGCCAGCCTTGGGAAATATTCAAAATACTTGAGAATGATGGCCAAAGTGTGTCTGTAAGTTTGGAAATGTATTTAAAGAAGTATTTCTTAATGGAGTGAGACACATACCAGGAACATAAGGAAGGATGAAAATAATTGGATTACTATATAGTTTGATATATTACTTAGTAGTTTTATTCACGACCAAATTATTGTAGGGAGGCGGATCATGGGAAAAGGATTATAAATAAGGATGTAGAAGAAATTTATGTTCACAGTGAAATGAATTGATTGTTGCTACCATATTATATCTTTTGCATCTGCTAGCACTCTGTCTGAAAACTGTCTATCATCCCCATCTGTGTCATAGAGGGATATTGATAGAAAAATACATGGATTGCATTTAACTTCGTTTCAGGTTTTATCCTGTAAACCAAACAAATATAAAAGAGGCATCTCTTACTGAGGTTACGACGGATGCAGTGCCGGTCTCTGTCAGAGGGCCAGACATCTTGTGTGTACCACTTGGAAGAATTTCATCACAGATTTCTATCCAATATCAGAGGGAGCCATCTTCAGTGACTCAGATAAGTTGCCCACAAAGGCAACTGTCCAGCATATCAGAGTACACCAAAAATAAACAGAAACAGTTGTATGATGCAAATAAGCAGTGTAAGTCTTCAATCACTACAGTAAGACCAGCTTTATGATGCATTGGAGTGAAGTGTTACAGACTTCACTACAGTAAGACCAGCTTTATGATGCATTGGAGTGAAGTGTTAGAGACTTCACTACAGTAAGACCAGCTTTATGATGCATTGGAGTGAAGTGTTACAGACTTCACTACAATAAGACCAGCTTTATGATGCATTGGAGTGAAGTGTTACAGACTTCACTACAGTAAGTCCAGCTTTATGATGCATTGGAGTGAAGTGTTAGAGACTTCACTACAGTAAGACCAGCTTTATGATGCATTGGAGTGAAGTGTTACAGACTTCACTACAGTAAGACCAGCTGTATGATGTTGGGGAGTGAAGTGTTAGAGACTTCACTACAGATAACACCAGCTTTATGATACAGGTGAGTGAAGTGTTAGAGACTTCACTACAGTAAGACCAGCTTTATGATGCAGGGGAGTGGAGTGTTAGAAACTTCACTACAGTAAGACCAGCTTTATGATACAGGGGAGTGAAGTGTTAGAGACTTCACTACAGTAAGACCAGCTTTATGATGCAGGGGAGTGAAGTGTTAGAGACTTCACTACATATGTGACTTTTTGTGGCGACATATCGGAATAAAGTTCTTCAGTCAGACCCGTTTGACAGTATCCTTCATGACATTACAGAATTTTTGCCTCCTCTTTAAATTGTGCTGCTACGAACGAACATGTGTATGTCCTGATATGTGCATAGCTTCAGCGATCCTTGGTGATCTGTTCCCCTCACGGTCCTTGTTAGGGCCTAGAAAACCCACAAAACTGCACCCACCACGGTCCTTTTTAGGGCCCACAAAACCTACAAATCTGCACCACGGTCCTTTTTAGGGCCCAGAAAACTGCACCACGGTCCTTTTTAGGGCCCTCAAAACTGCACCAGGGTCCTGTTTAGGGCCCATAAAACCAACAAAACTGTACCCTGGCAAGAAATCAACCGCATAGCTTGAATATACCCCCGCAGGGATTCATAGAGTGCACAAGTTGTATTCAAATCTTGGTCAGAAGATTACAAAGAAGCACTGTGATGCGTGATGCCATATGATGATGGATGGTATCCGCATGTCTGGTTTTGTGTAGTGTGCAGATGTGTTCAGTCAAAACAATGTTCATACAAAAATAACAGGGCAATCCACATAGGACGTCAGTAAACTCACGACGTATAAAGTCAATGATTCTTGAAACAGCCGTTGACGTTTTTCTTCATTATTTATTGTGGACGCCACAGTGACAAAATGGTTACGCGAATATGTAGACACATCAAACAGTCATTATCACAGCAACATTCAATACAGCAATAGACGGTAGACAGCATTACAATGATGAGTCAGATGCATGTTATATTTCATAGTGCTGTAAATGTAGTCAGGTGAAAAACTCCATCCTTTTCTATAACAGCCAGGAGATAACCAGATATATGAGATCAGTTCACTCTCCGTAGTCTGACTTCAGCAAGACAGACACGTCTGCCGAAGTATAAATAATGTCCTCAAAAATATCCTCTAGATAATAAAGGTTTTTCAAACCTAGTTCATTTAACAAAGTAGCAAGTAATGGTCCTTGGAACCTGCATCAACCGATGCAGCACAATACAGCGACATGTGAGCTAGGAAAACATCTCGTGACGACGACTTTCGAAGACAGGCTATGAACCAGAAATCGTTCAGGACCAAAAATCGATAGAGTTAATGAAAATGTTAATTTACCTTGCCTTCCGGAAATACACAGAAATATTATGCCTCCCGGCATGTGCAAATACACTAGAGGTATTATCTCGAATAAACGAAATATCCATAAGAGGACTCTCACATTCCTGACAGAACAAAAAAAAAGCGGAGATCCCCTCTTCAACGAGGCATCTCTTTCGCCATTCCAAATCGCTCACTCCACTAGTGGTGGGCGGAAACCGATCGACCAAGCAGCAAGACAAGTCATGCGCAGTCCAGCGCAAAATGACCACAGCTCAAACTTAACTGCATTCGATACCAACGCGAGAAGACAAATGCTTACCGAGAAAAGTGACTATAAATTTCAAGCAGTTGTTGCCCTTGCGTTATAAAATAGATATTGTAAAAAAAACGATGTTGCGAGAATTTATCACGCAACATATCACCACCTCCTCCCGATAAAAAAAAAAATGTGGAACATATTTTTTTTTTTCAAAATCAAAGAGCATGCGATAAGCGGCTCAAAACGCACGAATTATGCGCTGATAATTAACTAAATTGCCAAACAATAGGCTAATTATAGAGTGTCTGGTGAGGATATACCTCAACAGAAAAATAAATATGTCTCAAAAAATATTCACATCGGGAGGTGTCACCAACACACATCACGTTAGCATGTAAACACAATATACGTATGCAAGTTACTATAATCATCATTAAACAGCATACTCTAATATTGTCTTTAAAAATGGATGTACAAATCTGATAGGAAAATTTAAATAGTACATTCTTTGACATGTAATGACATAAGTACATAGTAAAGTTAAACTACATGACGATCCAGGACATATGCTCTGGTATTCCGAGGGTAAGTACACAATCTAGAACTCGTCATGCTTGATACTAGTAAGGTAAGTCCTCAGCTCAACAATGACATTCTGAGAAAGTACAAGCAATATAATGCTAATCAATAACTAATATGCTTCATAAGGTACAATACATTATTAATAATTGTGGCTGTTTAGTAAACTAACGGCCCTTATATTAACTACTCAGTCCTCCTCTATCATCTTAAAAAACGAACAGAAGAAGATGACAACAAAGCACGATAGTGTGTACATATAAAGTAAGTACAGATGTGCTAATCTATTGTAGAAATATAGGTGTGTTATGACTCTGTAATATATGGAAATATAGGACAGAAGTATTAGTTGGAGTCAAGTGGGCATCTAGACAAAATGTCAGCCATCACATTATCCGCACCACGGATAGCTCGTACCGTGAAGTGAAAAGGTTGAAGAGCTATAGCATATCGAGTGGATCTCGAACTCTTCAAATTCTTAGTCTGAATAGCTGTAAGAGCTTTCTGATCAGTCTCTAGAATGAAATGTGCGCCCAGGAGGAATCTTTGTAGTTTTAGAATTGACCAAACCATCGCTAACAACTCACGGTCTAAAACCGAGTAGTTCCTCTCTGCCGCATTTAGTTATCTAGAAATGTACATAACAGGATGCAGAGTATTTGCATATTCTTGCATCAGTGCTGCTCCAATCCCAGTGGATGAAGCATCACTCCGAAGAACAAAAGTCCTATCAAGAGTAGGTAATCTTAAGATGGGAGGAGTAGAAAATATATTCTTGATTTTGGTCTAGTGAAGATTGGC